>QJOA01000681.1:0-34410 GCA_004155915.1 Monosporascus sp. CRB-9-2 | reverse complement strand
TTAATCAAAGGGTGGATAATGGAAATATCTGGAAGGTTGTAGAAGTTTGTATGCCCCTTTTTGCCACCTCCAATAGGGGTGGACCCACTTTTCCCGGAGGGAACCTCCGGATTCCTAGATTGCCATACTCCAAGAATCACCGCTTCAAATTATTGAATCAAATTGAATTCGCGGCCTTGATTCAATGAATTATCCTGAAGCAGGGCCTGCTTCAGGATCAGGCCGGTTCAATGCATCACTGACGATAAGGATATCGCATCAATAGAAGGGGAGCCTATGAGAGTATCTGATGAGGTAAAGAAAGACGAGGTTAATATAGTTACTGACGAAGAGTTTTCAGATCATGAACCAACAGGAAGGTAACCACGGTGAGGCTGTCGTCGACGACTTAGATGGATAAAGGTCTTCCCATTGTAGATTAGGTGCGTATTTTCGCTGGGAATTTTAAACTGCTGAACGCCAATTTTCGACCAAAACTTGCTTAGTCGGCTGATTTTTGAACCGGATCAGAACTGGATATCCAGGATGCCCGCAGGTTAACCTTCTGGATTGGATGGAGCGAAACCCAGATCCAGATACAATCCAATCCAACAAGATCACTGGGGTGTTGGGAAGACACGGTGCTCATGTTCCTTTACTGTACCCTGCCGAACTGCATCTGTCGTCATCCGTAGAAAGGAGCCTTCAAAGAGGCACGCATCGAAAGCGGGGTGAAAACACATCCAGAAGCGGAGGGTGTGATACGAAAAGTACGACGAAAAATACGATGAGAAGTACGATGGATAGAGCAATTGGAGTTACAGTAGGTTTGTGGAGCCCGGATAACTAGATCAAGGCATGCACCTTCTTGCTGCTAGGGCTGTAGCCCTCGTTTTCGCATCCGTGTAAACTCGGCATCCCAGTCCTCATCAAAACCGCAGCCTTGCGGGATAAAGCGTACTTTGTTCATCTCTCGGATTACTCTGCATGTACGAATCGCTCCGTCTCTTTATGACGTCCTCGGTAGACATGCATGCCGAATTTGAAGTGGACCTGATTATATTATTAGCGACAGCTACTAGGCCTTCCCGTCACTTAAGGTGAACAAGATTGGTCCCCTTTACTAGGTTCACCACAGTTTCATCTATCACCGGCATGCTCTATGGCTTCAGACCCATCCTTCTATCCGGGCGTATGTCCGGATTACTCCGTACTCTTCCCCTGATGGAGCGTTGGGGTAATCCTGGCCCAGTGTTGCCTGGGCCCTTTCGCTAGACATGATCCCTAATATTCTTGGCTTGCTTTTCATCACAATGCAGAATCCCGATCTACTTCAACATATCCATAAATATTCCGGAGCACTGCCTTGTTTCGGAGCACCCCAAATTACAAGCTTGTTATTTCTCCGCGTGAACTGAGGGGCGACAATCACTTGCAAGATCTTCTTTAAACGCGCTTTGCTCCTTCATCATTCTCCATTATAAAATGACACCGGCCCGTATAAATTGTGGGCGGTTCAATCTAACATTCTCTGTAAGTAGAGCTTCTCATTGTCATTTCCCTCGTCATGGTGTGCCTTGCACAGCTTTTTCTTCTCTTCTCCTTCCTATGGTTGGACATCTCATCTGCCTTGAGTTTTGGCGGCAAGCCCAACTCACTCATTAAGCCATACAGAGCAGTTCCCCTTCAAGACATAGTGACTTGGGATGCACATTCCATCTTCGTTCGAGGAGAGCGCATCCTGTTCTATTCTGGCGAGTTCCACCCATTCAGGCTACCGTCTCCTGGCCTCTGGCTCGACGTTTTCCAAAAGATTAGGGCCCTTGGGTATAGTGTGTATCTTTTTATGTCGACTGGTCTCTGATCGAGGGCAACCCTAGGCATGTCTCCTTCGATGGTGTCTTCGCCCTTGAGCCCTTTTTCGAAGCTGCAACTGAAGCTGGCATTTATCTCCTCGCACGACCTGGACCCTACATCAACTCGGAATTATCCGGCGGTGGATTGCCGGGTTGGCTGCAAAGGATAAAGGCCCCCGTCAGAACGGCAACACAGGAGTTTCTGAATGCTACCGAAAAGTACGTCGAGACGGTTGGCAGTATAATTGCTAAGGCGCAAATCACAAACGGAGGTCCCGTCATTTTATTTCAACCCGAGAATGAGTACACTTCACCGTTGGCAGTCCAAATCTGCTGGAATCTTCGAAATTCCTGGATCCCGAATACATGGCCTACGTTGAGGATCAATACCGGCGAGCGGGTATTATTGTGCCCTTCATTAGTAACGACGCTTTCCCTCTAGGAAACTGGGCTCCTGGAAAAGGAAAGGGATCCGTAGACATCTATGGATCTGTACATGGTTCGTATGAAGAAGACCGCTGTGGCATATATAGTTCGCTCTGACACGCTCTAGACATACGGCGGTACAAATTGGGGTAATATGGGTCATCCCCTCGGGTATACCTCTTACGATCATGGTGCGGCTGTGAAAGAGGACCGGACGATCGTCCGGGAGAAGTACAGCGAAGCCAAGCTCGAAGCACATTTTCTGCAGGCATCTCCAGCATACTTAACTGCCATTCCTGGTAATCCTACTTACGGAGCTTATGCCCAAAACGTCGACGTCGCTGTCACTCTTCTATCTGGGGCCAAAACGCAATTCTACGTTGTGCGACACACGGACTTTAGATCAACTAACTCAACAAAATATCAACTCAGTGTCCCAACAAGTATCGGGAACGTAACAATCCCTCAGACTGGTGGCTCCTTAACCTTATATGGACGGGATTCCAAGATTCATGTTGTTGACTACGACGTGGGCGGCATTAATCTCATCTATTCATCGGCAGAGATTTACACCTGGAAGAGATCTGGGAACAAATCAGTTTTATTGTTGTACGGTGGTGAAAGAGAGACGCACGAATTTGCACTCTCTTCAGAGTTAGGGAAGCCAAGCGTCGAAGGCAACGGCGTCAAAATCACACAGAAAGGTTCCGAAACCATTGTGCAATGGACTGCCACACCTTCACGCAAGGTTTTGCATTATGGGCAAAGTCTGGATGTCTATCTCTTATGGCGAAACGACGCATACAACTACTGGGTCCTCGATCTTCCGGCCCCAGCACCGATGGGCAACTACACTTCATTTTCAAAGGCAAATTCTTCCGTCATTGTAAAGGCAGGGTACATTCTCCGCAGTGCTGCTGTATCCGGGACAACGCTCTACTTGACGGGTGACCTGATGCTACGGCAGAACTTCAGGTACTGGCCGGAGCGCCTCAGGGTTGTTCTTCGATTTTTTTCAATGGAAAGCCACTTTCCAACGTCAGATATGAGACAGGTAGGCTTGTTGCCTCGCTGGGCTACAAAGCGCCGACGTTCAAATTGCCAAACTTGTCGAGTCTCGACTGGAAATACCTGGATTCTTTACCAGAGATAAACTCTTATGACGACTCATCATGAACAGAGTGCACATATCGTACGAGCAACAATCCCCGGAATTTAACCACGCCTACCTCGCTTTACGGTGGCGATTATGGCTTCCACGCTGGGTCCTTGATCTATCGTGGCCACTTCACCGCAACTGGCCATGAGCGGACATTTAATTTGAGTACTCAAGGCGGATTCGCCTTTGGTCATACAGTCTGGCTCAATAAAGCATTCCTTGGATCTTGGCCTGGTATCGATGCCTATGAAAATTACAATCAAACGTTCAACCTTCCGAGTCTGATCGGTGGTGGCCAGTATGTACTCACTGTGGTAATGGATCATATGGGCATGTATATGGAATTCGTCGTCGGTTCGAACACCATGAAGGCTCCTCGTGGGATTCTCGATTACTCGTTGGAAGGCCATGCAAAGTCAGACGTTGTCTGGAAGATGACGGGCAACCTTGGGGGGGAGCAATACCGAGACCTCGTGCGCGGACCACTGAACGAGGGAGCCATGTATGCCGAGCGCCAGGGATACCATCTACCAGATCCATCGTCCCAAATCATAATAATTACGTCGCCAGCAAAGTAGTTTTAATTTTTTTAGCCCTTGTTAATTAAATTTTATAGTTTGTTTTATTACGTAATTTTTTTATTAATGCGTATAATGTTCTGAATTGCATAATCGGTTTAGAACTTGGGTAATTAGGCTAGGTTTTAATACCGGTTGCCGTCCGCGTTTATGCTTTTTTGCCATCTTCCGAGTAAAGCTATGTTTTTAGGTAAGGCATCGTGCTTAGATAGTTTAACAGCTTTCTTACTAATCGGAAAAGGGTCGCGTTATTATCGTAATTGTCGGTCGTATATTGCAAGTTGCTGTTAGGTTTGTATAATCGTAATCGTAATCGTAATCGCGCTTTTAATCAGGACCTTATTTTTTCCGTTTTATAATCGGAGATTGAGAGTTGCCTCGGTAGCTAACTAAAGCCAGTCTCCTCTTTTTGGCAGCCAGATGAATTGGGACGGGGAGATTTAATCCTAATTAGTATATAATCGAAAAGCGTGTCACGAGTAAGCCCAGGGTTTAAGAGATAATGAAGGCAACGCAGCTGTATTTTGGTGTTGAGACCAGTATAAAAGCAAAACTGTGAAAGATGAGTGGTGATGTTCTCGGGGTTGCGCCCGGCGAAAAGAACCGCTAGAAATACATAGGGGGTGCTGACTAACCGATCAGTCAGGCTATGTGTCCGACCCTGCACCCTGCTCCATTTCATTACGCGAACCCTTTAGGCGCTTCAAAAAGTAATTAAGGTTGATGGATATTACGGAAGCTCTTAATCGGCGAAGAAGCAACCTGAAAGTGATTTTAAAGGAGGAATTAGCTGATTAGAAGGATTTAATCGCCGGAGGAGAGGTAAAATAAACAATTGCGGCTTTAGGAAGTGATGAAATGTGACAGTTAACGCCGTGACTGCGTTAAGGCGTTAAGGGGATGTGTCAGCTAGCAGGGGGTGCGCTAGCACCCCATATACGGAAAGGCTCCCCCTGAACGGACCATTGTTAGATATCAGGGGTCCTAAGATAGACAGGACGCCACGGAGATTACCTGTGGCGCAGGATGGGGACTACATCAGCCACATCCACTAGTATAAGCCCTGATCGACGCGGTTAAAGGACTCCATGATTAACAGAACAACCGATATACATAATTCAAGGTTACGCAGTGTTTAACAATTAAAAGTCTCATTTGCTTGAAAACTAATTGTGCATATAAGCGATACGCGTACTTTATTCAAATTATATTTATTCTAACCGACAATGTTAATCCCAACCACTTTGTCGGTAACATATAACACCCCTAAAAATTAGGTACCCTAGAAAACCGAGTTCCGAAAGCAAGCCGACAACCTAGACGTTTGGGAATTTATCGATCCTGAGAGTAACGAAGCATGGCCTGTCAGACCAAAAGAACTACGGATTCAGGACTTTCCTAAAAGGAACTTACGCGCGGTACCGAGATAGCAATCTAGCAAGTCGATTACTATGGGAGCCTTCCAACAAAACGAACCCGACGAATCCGTAAACCTAGCAAACTTAACTGCCGATGAACAAAAGACCTATACTTAAGCCTGGAGCGAATTTATATACAAAGATAAAAAATATTATGATATCCGGAAGAATTTAAAAGAATTTTTTAATTAGGTTATATCGTCAGTATTACCGACTATCCAGGAAACCGCCTTGCTAAAAGACCAAAACCTTAAGGACTGGTACGTAACGTTAGCTGTTACCGGGAAGGTATATAAAAACGACCTGGCTAGCGATATTCAGAACTAATATCGCCAACACCTTAAGCTTTTCGCCAAGTTACATAAAAAAATAAAGAAGTAAATACAGAAATAAAAAGAGTTTATAGTTAAGGGTCGCAAGCATAAAGTGCCCGAAATAACAAATTGTCGGATTTGGGTTAAAGATTTATTAACAGCAATAGTCCCGGTTTTAGGTAATTAGATTTCTGTTATGACCCAGGGACTTGGCCCATTGCCAAACGGTCGGAGGATGTGTGGACATCTCCGATAAAGGGTCTTGGCTTACGTGACCGGCTCGATGGGTTTAGTGGAGAAAAAGGGGCTTGGCGCTTCGAGCCAGTCGAGCTGGGGAAGTGACTCGACGGGCTCGACGGGCTCAACGAGACTTGACCATTGTGGATGGATCGAGCCAGTTCGAGTACATCGAGCCAAGACAAATATATATACGCTTATTATTTCCATAGCTTAGATAGCACCAGCTTGCAATGACAATTGGTTACCCAGATCACCTACGGTTATCTGCTATTACCAGACGTGATTATCCCCTTATTGCTCAGATTCCCACGATACTACTGCCAACATAAACCGTACGATTAGGTTTAATAGTTGGTTAAGCCCATAGCCGTCACACGTTGCAAGCTCTTGTTTAGTAGTACCGTTAGACTTTGAGCAATACTTAATACTGTTACCATGTCGACCAGTACCGCGGATAGCGCTACCTAACAACTCCAGGAAGAAGTTACCCGACTTAAGGATAAGGTTAAATAACTTAAAAATTAACCTAAGGCCGAAGCACCGACCATAGCGACTGCCAAGATCAAAGCCAAGAAGCCCGAACCTTACGATAAAAAGGGAAACGTCCAGACATTTCTTACCCAGGCCAGGGCGTACCTCCGGTTCCTAGGATTGGAAGACCCGCCAGATCAAATCCTTGCTGTGGCAGCTTGCCTCACTGGAAACGCCGCAGATTGGTTTAAGCCCATTATGCGAAATTACCTGCTGGTTAAAGAATCCGATAGAGAAAAGACTACCAGGGAAGTCTTTGAATATTATGTCAATTTCGAGAACAAGCTCCGAGACAACTTTGCCAATCCGGATGAAGAACGAAGCGTAACCCAGAAACTTCTTTAGTTGCGATAAAAGGAACCAGCGTCTAAGTATACTGTAACATTCAAGAGCCTAGCTGCCAAAGCCGGATACGGAAGCGACGAAAATGACACCATGGTCGATATGTTTTACAAGGGACTAAAAGAAGACGTTAAGGACGAACTGATTAAGGAAAACCGGACCATAAGCCTTGACAAGTATATCGCCGAGGCCGTAAAAATCGACAATCGACAGTTTGAGAGACGATAAGAAAAGAAGGGATACTTTATTCCGAAGCCAGGTTACCCTAGAGCTAACCAAGGAAAGAAACGCGACTCGCCTTCGACCTCCTACGGAACTTACCCAGGACCTATGGAGTTAGGGACCATTCAGTCCAAAAGGGGCTCAGTCACCTGCTACAACTGCGGAAAACAGGGACATATTGCACGATAATGTAGAAGCCAGAAGTAGCTACGATAATGGACTCCAGCTCCCGAAGGCCAGCACCGGAAGGAAACCAGCGACAAGAAGACGATCAACATGATTCGTATCCGAGACAACTATAGCCCTTCACCAGAGATACGACAAGGACTGAAGGAGGCCAAAAAGCTGTCCCAAACAGCAGTCAAGAAGGCTGTTTCCACCAAGCCTACCCCTGTGGAATGGCTTCAAGAGTATGAGGGATGGAAGGAACTTGAAAAATACAGTTCACCTTCCCAGTCACAACGACGACAGAAAAGAAACGATCAGGCAGTATTCGACGCTTGGACCAGGGAATACCGAGAGTGGAACGAAGACCTATGTCCAGGAAAGCCCGATCGGCACGGAAGGCTTCACGCCGTCAACTGCAGACGACATCAATGCGAAGTATACGAAGACCACAAGGAATATATCGCACGACGGATCATGCGAATATGGCGACAAGGATTCAATTTTAATGATCAGATAGGCGACGACCCGAGAGACCAAAAGTGGTACCGATACTTGCGAGAAATGATAACCCAGGACGAGATTAACCAACTAGCAGCATCTAAAAGTTGGCCAGAAGGAAAGAGTTGCCCTGCAGAGGACCCCTTTTGCTACCATGATTGGTGCGATCACCAGACGCAAAAAAAGCTAGTCCAGAAAATAGTGGAAAAATACTGCCAGAGGATAATTACGGACTTGCAGTTCCAGTTGGCGTTTACCGAAGACCTAATAAAGCGACGCGCCTTTCAGGAAGAAATTTAATCATTCTCTTCCTACGGAAATGAAGTCTCAGAACCAGAATACACCACTAAAGAGGCTTTCCAAGAGCAAATTGCCTATTTGGAAGCCACGCTACGCCGACAAGATAGACACCTACAGCAGCTGCAGAAGCTAAACGAACAGCTTTTAGAACGAATTATAAGACTCGAAGACAGCCCAAAAGATTAACGCCACCTGTAAAGGAGCCTCAGGCTAGCAAGAAGAATGGAGGTAGACAGTAACACCTCAAAAGGGCTTTGTACGCAATGAAAGCGGCAGGAAAAGAACCAATCACAGTACAAGTACGAATCAAAAAGAAATGGTATACCGCAATGGTGGACTGCGGAGCTATATGGGGAAACTACATCGCCCCAGAAGTAGTAAATAAGCTACAGCTACCATAGCGAGACAAGGAAAGTCTTTACGAGGTCGAGAATGCCGAAGGTTAGATATTCAGCTACGACAACGGATGGGTCAAACGCGAGATTGATTACCTCAAGACCTTCGTCGAAAAAAGAAGACAAACCATTAATTTCGACATTATCTTAATAAAGGATTACGATATAATTCTCGGATTACCATGGTTGAAGCAGTACAATCCAGCTATCGATTGAAGGACTGGCCAGGTGAACTTCGTTTCACTCTCCACCGATACGCATAATATAGACGACGAGAGATCTTAACATTCGATCAATAAGGTTGACGAATGCAGGCATGAGGATACGACAGAAACCTCACCACCCAAAGGGATAAAATACGTAGCAAGCAGAGGGCATACCAGAAGAATACGGCGCATCATTACAAACCTCAGAGCACGATTTCGGCAAATAAATAACGACCTACTATTAGAGCCCAAGAAGCCACCAAAATGGATGGCTAAAGTACCACCAGAATACCACAGATATAAGCGACTGTTCCAAGAAGAGCTTGAAACAAAACTGCCACCCCACAGCGAATGGGACCACGAAATAGTTCTCAAGGATGGTAGGACGACTACTTTTTACCCCATCTACAACCTGAACCAAACAGAACTAAAGGTACTGCGCGATTACCTCGAAAACAAGCTAAGAAAAGGCCATATACGACGTTCCAAATCATCAGCAGGATACCCAATGTTTTTCGTACCAAGGAAGAATGGAAAATTGCGACTCGTTATCGACTACAAACAACTTAACGACATTACTGTTAAGGATAGGACCCTATTACCACTGATCACCGAAATGAAGGATTGCCTGTACGGAACCCAATGGTTCACATCTCTAGACCTAAGGGAAGGATACAACCAAATACGAATCAAGCCAGGCAACGAATGGAAAATAGCTTTTAGGACCAAGTACGGACTTTTCGAATACCTTGTTATGCCTTTTGGACTTACAAATGCACCGGCAACTTTCCAGCGAATAATTAACCACGTACTACGAGAATACTTGGACATTTTTGTTGTATGTTACCTCGACGACATCCTGATTTATTCGAAAACCAAAGAAGAGCATACAAAACATGTCCACAAAGTCCTACAAGCCCTACAGAATGCCAATCTCTTGGTTAACGCCGAAAAGAGCACCTTCCATGTACAAGAGGTGGAATACCTAGGACATATCATTACCTCTGGATATATTAAGATGGACCCCAAGAAGCTCGCAGCAGTCAAAGAATAGGCACAACCTACTAACGTTAAGAAGATACAAGCATTTCTTGGATTCGCCAATTACTACAGAAGATTTATACGCAACTTTAGCAGAATGGCTATGCCATTAACAGAGCTTACCAAAAAGGAAAAGCAATTCGAGTAAACACCAAAAGAACAGGAAGCCTTTTAGCAAATCAAGAAGGCCTTAACCAGTAAACCAGTATTAATCATGTACGACCCAAAGCGACCAGTTAAGCTAGAAACCGACGCTTCGGATTACGCCTTAGGAGCAGTGGTTGGACATCGAAACGATCAAGGAAACCTTCACCCTATTACCTTCTACTCCTACAAGTTACATGGAGCCGAGCTGAATTACCCTATATACGATAAGGAATTCCTAGCCATCGTTAACGCTTTCAAGGAATTCAGATACTATCTTAGGGGCAGTATGCACCAAATCAAGGTATATACGGATCACAAGAACATCACATACTTCTTTACGACACGAGAACTAGTTGGAAGATAATTACGTTACGCAGAATATCTCTCTAAATTCGACTACGTTATTATCTATCGCAAAGGATTAGAAAATGGCAAAGCAGATGCACTCAGCAGACGACCTGACCTAGAGGAACCTAAGGTCAAGGTACAACAGACAATTTTCGACATAACACCCGAGGGACACTTGCGATAACGACGAATTGCCACGATAAAAGGAATTCTAGCCAATATACATTAACGTATACAGCGATACAGTGATAACTTACCCGAGGGGCAACGAACAGATAAAATTCAGGTACCAGAAGAACTCCAAGAGGACCTGATACGAGATATACATAAACATCAGCTACATGGACACCCAGGGATCCACAAGACCCTAAAACGCCTACAACGGACATACTACTTTCCTAGAATGAAATCAACCGTACAGAGAGTAATACGATAATGCGACATTTGCGCCAGGGCAAAGACACGACGATATAAGCCCTACGGAGAGCTACAACCACTACCAGTCGCAAAGCGACCATAGGATTTTATTACATTTGACTTTATTATTAAGCTCCCTGTATCAAAGGATCCAGCTACAGGAGTACATTACGACAGTATCTTCGTAATCGTTAATCGATTTACGAAATTTTCCTATTTCCTACCCTATAACGAAAATACCGATGCAGAACAATTCGCATATATTTTCCTTCGATATATCCTAGGCACCCATGGACTTCCAACGGAAATTATATCAGACAGAGGTACAACCTTCACTTCAAAATTCTGGCAAGGACTAATGGCTCAATTTAGACTAAATCACAAATTATCCAGCGCATTCAGACCGCAGACAGACGGATAAACGGAAAGAACTAACCAGACGTTAGAAACGTACCTACGATGCTACATCAATTACGAACAAAACAACTGGATCGAGAAGTTACCAGTTGCACAGCTAGCCTACAATACCAGCTACCACGAAAGCATCAAAACGACACCAGCAACTGCCAATTTTGGTTTCACACCAAAAGTCTACAAAGATTCATACGAAGGACCAGCCAACGTCAAAGCAATTTTGACATCAGAACAATTAAAGCAACTACATACCGAAATAAAAACAAAACTTGAATTCGTACGCAGCCAGATAAGCAAATACTACAATCAGAAAAGGTTAAAGGGACCAACCTTCTCGGAGGGGGAAATGGTTTACCTAGCCACCAAAAACGTCCAGACCAAGCAACCTAACAAAAAACTCGACTTCAAATACATTGGTCCATACAAAATCACCAAGAAAATCTCAGAAAGCAATTACGAATTGGAGCTACCACCGAAGGTCAAGCTCCATCCAGTCTTTCATATTTCCTTACTCGAGTCAGTAGCAGATACGATTAAAGTTAACATAGGACGAAAGGAAGAAGCTATAAAAGACGCACCAGTTTACGAGGCAGAAAAAATACTGGATGTACGGAAACTGGACGGACTTACCCAGTACCTGATCAAGTGGAAAAATTACCTAGATTCCGAAAACACCTGGAAACCCGCGAAGAACCTTACGAACGCTTAGCGCCTCCTGAAGAACTTTCACCAACAGCGTCGGAGCCGCCAGGGTTAAAATTCCAGTTTACGCTACCTAACGGTGCCTAATCCGTCCCCCCAACATTAGACCAATCAGCAGGAAGGGTGGCCTACGCGGATGCAGCCACCTCGGCTTCTAACTGCCTCTGTTCCCGTTCCAGACGTTCAAATTCTTCCATCGCCTCCGTACCTTAAATTCCCCGACGTAACATTTCGATCCCACGCCGTCGCAGCAACTTCTTTTGACTCCGAAGCCGGGCCAGACGACCAAACAGTTCGTTAAGGTACTGTTAGGCCCTAAGTAATTCCTCTTCGGCAAGACGTTCTTAAAGCTCCAGTCAATCCTTTTTATCCATTAACCTTCGATATTCTGATTCGGAAGGACCAAAAAGGTTACAAGGACCAGTATGCTTGGTACAATGAGAACATTTTCCAGAACTAAAATAAGCCTTGCAAGTCTCGTTTTCAGACTTGCAGCGAGAACAGGAAAGGTTAGAGGACATGTCAAAACCAAGACGGTCGATTCGTTCCGACAGAATTAAAGCGTTGTTACGCTTACGACGAGATCGTTACTTTTCAATTCGACTAGACATAATGGTTAGGTTATAGGACAGAATGATAAAAAGGAAGGAAAGTTACTTACCAGACGATACGACAGACAAATTGATCTTTAAGGGCAAAGATCCTGGAAAGGAGGAGATCGTGTTATGACCCAGGGATTTGGCCCATTACCAAACGGTCGGAGGATGTATGGACATTTCCGATAAAGGGTCTTGGCTTACGTAACCGGCTCGATGGGTTTAGTGGAGAAAAAGGGGTTTGGCGCTTCGAGCCAGTCGAGCTGGAGAAGTGACTCGACGGGCTCGACGGGCTCAACGAGACTTGACCACTGTGGATGGATCGAGCCAGTTCGAGTACATCGAGCCAAGACAAATATATATACGCTCATTATTTCCATAGCTTAGATAGCACCAGCTTGCAATGACAATTGGTTACCCAGATCACCTACGGTTATCTGCTATTACCAAACGTGACTATCCCCTTATTGCTCAGATTCCCACGATACCACTACCAACATAAACCGTACGACTAGGTTTAATAGTTGGTTAAGCCCATAGCCGTCACAATTTCGAACTTTCGAATAATACGTAAAACCGATATTACGAATAAAAAGCTTTCATATCTGGAAGTTACAGTTAATATCCGAAACAAATAAACGATAATATATTTTCATAAAACTCCAAAACGGAATATGAACGTATTTTTCCCGGCCTTTTATGGAAAAAAAAAAAGCTTATCGAAATAAAAGACGATTAAAAGATTGATTTAACCGAAAAAAGGACCGGAAATAGCTCCCGCCAGTCCCGAAAAGGAAACAAAAGAAATTTTTAAGGTAATAAAGGCCGTAAAGGAAAAAAGTTACGCGATTATTCCAAACGGAAACGTTAAAAATCTAATTTAAAGGTAAAAAACGAAAGGCGTTATCGTACTTGCTTATAAATTTACCAGTTTTCTGAATACCTTTACGTATTCCCTAAAAAAGTTACCATTACGTGGAAACCTTTTTTCCCGATATAAAAACTAATTAAGTACCGAATAACAAGCGATACGGCATTAAAAAACGAAATCTAACGCTTAAAAAAAAAATTTAAAAGTAAAAGCCTAATAATTAACTCCTTAAAGGGGTAATAAAAAGAATTAAAACCTGTTTTTTTATATAACGCATATACAAGAAGGGAATTTTTAATTTATCTATTTATTCCTTAAAGAATTTAACCATTTTTGATTTAAAAACTACCTTTTATATCTTTAATATTATTACGCAATTTCTTAACTTTAGACGAGCCTTTTCTGGAGATATCGTTTATGTAGGTGATATATTAATGCCCATCTTAAGGTACGGGGAAATCGATATTAGTGTCGATAAACTAACTGGCTTATTAATTATGTAATTATATAACGTGGTTTATTACGAAAACTTCGTATATAATTTAGTATCCTTACGCTTATTTCGAAAAAAAGGGTATTAGTAAGATAACAAGATTTTTAATAACTGTTTACGCCGAAAAGATGATACTATTTTTTGCTACTTAACGGATAGCTGGAATTAATTTGTAATCGAAAATATTTTAATGGATATTTTTAAAACGTTATTCGGGATCCGCCGTAACAAGTTTAATTCCTGGATTAAAAAACCTTCGAACACTGGCTTAGCAGGATTATGGCACTTACGGTTAGAATATTCGGGCCTAAAAGTCTTAAATTACCTTACCGATTATTCCAAGGGGGTACAAATTAAGGAATTAATAACTACAAATTATAACGCTTACGGATACTTAAAGGCGGAAAAACAGAACAAACGAAAACCCCGAGCTAAACCATTAAAAACAGGATAAAAATTTGCAGTTAACTTTTTCGATTTCGAAAAGATTTCCGAAAAATATAAAAGTTTTATATTACTTATTAATCGTTATTCCGGATATACGTTCGACCTTTACCTTAAAAACCGAAAAGCCGAAACCTTCGTAAAAACATTCCAGTACTTTTTAAGAGTAATGGCTTACCAAAACCAAATACTGCCAAAGGTTTTCGAATGCGATAACGAAGTTATCAGAAAAATTAAGGTCCTAAGTTTCTTCCGAGACAAGAAATATATACGGTACGAACCTTATACGTTACATACATAGTTACAAAACGGTACTGCAAAACGTTCGGGGGGTATAATTAAGGAAAAAACTCAAACCATAAAAAAAGGAACAAAATTACCAGCCTTTTTATAAGTAGAAATTTATAAAGCAGCGGTATATCTATATAACCGAACCCCAAGATATTTTTTTTTTTTCGACAATTACTATATAAGTATTTCTATACTTACCTTACGTTTAGGGATAACCTAATAGTTAAGGATCGCAAACCATACCAAGCATACCTTAAGGCCTATAATTATAAGGCGTACGTTATATCCGTAAATATAATCCTTAAAAAAAACCGACTGTAAAAGTTAAACCTTAAAGCATGAATAAAATACCTTATTAGATATAACTTAACGAACATTTACCGGATATGGAATCTACTAATTAATAAGGTTTACGCTGTACGGAATGTTATTTTTAACGAAAAAAAATTCTTTACCGGAAGCATCGAGGATTTACGAAACGACCTATTGCATATTACCGAAAAAAGCTTGGCCACCTTATTATAAAACTTTCGGGTATTTGTACCCACCCAAATTCCTAGCTTATTAAGCCAAAAAAAGGATAAAGAACTTAACGGATTTTTATAAAAATACTAAAATAAAAACGGAAAAACGTTAAACGGGTACGGCTTTTAAACATAAAATGCTTTAAATACGGTATGTAATAATAAGATTAATTACCCCTATATTACAACTATTTTCGAACCTCTTCTAACCCTAAACTTTATTTTTTTACCTATGGCAGCATTAATAACCGCTATTATCAAAAAGCTTACGGAACGTTAGGAAAATGTTGATCGTTTGGTTTAACCGAATAATAATAAATTTGATCGCTGCCGGCAACAACATAAGGTAACGATTTCGGGTAAAATATCCCCGCTGTTAGTTCCGGCCGAAAAAGATCTTCGGGCTATAAAGCAACGCCGGGTAAACTAAAAAGCAGCGTTTAATGCAGGCAAAAAGGCCATCCCAATCGGTACGCTAAATAATAAGCAGGTAATTAAGGCGAAATTTGCGAAACTTCTTAATAAACTTACTGGATACCTTGGTAATAAAAAGTTCAGCCGAAAAGGCAATCCTAACTTAGAAAAAATAAATAGAATACACCGGCGAAATTTGCCATCACCGCTTAAAAGGCATAAAAACCTAAAGTTTTATCCCATAAGGAAGGTTTTCCTTAAAGTAAAACGTATTTACCTACAAAGCTATTCAGAAATAGCTACGTAATTTAAAACTAATAAAAACAGGGCCAAGGGTTACTAATTATTAAACTACATATAAATATACGTATACAAATTCAACAAACACGGATAGTTCTAAAAGTGCAAAGCCCGCCTTATAATACGAAGTAATCAACAGGTTAAATCCGTACTTGAAAATACGTATGCATCAACCCTAACAAAAAGGTTTTTCAGAACATTTATAATAATAACTGCTCGCTTCGATTTGGAACTTATCTAGTACAACGTAATAAACGTTTTCGTCAATGCCAGAATGCCATACGATATATGTATAAGGATGCCTCCAAAATATAAAAAGCAAGAAAAGATTTTACATCTATAGAAGGCCTTATACGGATTTCGAAAGGCACCTTTATTATAGCAAAAGAAATTTACTGCTACGCTAAAAAAGCTAAGGTTTAAACTTATTCCCCATAAACCATGCTGCTTTATTAAAAATGGAGTTCTTATTTTCTTTTACGTCGGTAACATCATCCTAACTTATTACAAAAAAAGCAAATTATTATGGACGTTATTATGGTTAAGTTATAATTTACCTATTACCTAACAAAAGAAAATAAGCTACAATAATTTTTAAAAATAAAGGTTATTAAAAATCGGCAAAAAAAACTAATTTGGCTATCCAAATCCGATTATATTAATAAACTCGCTAATCTTATCTTTAACAAGGACGCGCTATTTCCCCAGACGACTATAAAATATAAAAAATTATTTCCTTTAAATAACAAAGCACCAGCAAGTTCGATTAACAAATACGAACGACAAACCGGATTTATCATATATATAACAGTTATTATATAACCCGATATTGCATTCGTTACCTCTCGTCTATCCCACTTTAATATAAATCCAAGCGATAAATACCACGATACTACCCAACATTTAATCAAATATATACTCGGATCGAGGACGTATGCTTTACAACTCGGGGGTATAGACACCTTTAATACCTGGAACGACGCCTCCTTTGCTAATAATAACATCGATCGGAAAAGCTTACAGGCATACGTAATAAAGTTATTTGGTAAAAGAATTAAATAACGAACGAATAAGCAAGATATAGTAACTATTTTTACAACAAAAACGAAATTATTATCTCTTACTTAAGTTGCGAAAAAAATTATATTTATTTTACGACTAATTAAAAAATTTATAATATAATTAAATAATCTTAAAATAAACCTATAATACGATAACTAACAAACTATACGTTTTATTAATGCCGCTATTGCTTAATTATAAATAAAGCTTAAACACGTTAATATATATAACTATTAATTCCGATAAATAATTATTTAGAACTAAATTAAAATAAATTATACCCTTACAAACGATATATTGGCGGATAGGTTAACTAAAGTTCTACCGATAAAAGGATTTAAAAAATTTAGGGAACAAATTTCACTGGTAAATATAAAAAAAAAAGATCGAAATTAAAAAACTGCAGGAACTACAACAAAAGGACTTTAATAAAATGGAAGATTAACACCATAAAAAAGAATCAACCGGATAGATCTTAATACCCAAAATCCCATAACAGGTTAGCCAGCTTCGAAGGAAGCAGTTTAAGGGGGTATGTTAAATATTAAGGGTTTTAAAATAAATAGGACGCCACGGAGATTACCTATGGCGCAGGATGGGGACTACATCAGCCACATCCACTAGTATAAGCTCTAACCGACGCGGTCAAAGGACTCCATAATCAACAGAACAACCGATACACACAATTCAAGGTTACGCAATATCTAACACCTTGTCCCAGCCCCTTTACTTAACGGTACTATGTTTAACTGCCGAAACACCAAACGCTTTACCAAAATCAACATCATTCAGGCGTTCCATAAACTTCGTATCGCTATTAAGTCGGAATATCTAACAACATTTAAAACCCGTTAAGAAACGTTCTAATAAAAAGTACTTCCATTTAAACTCAAAATAGGTCCTGCCTGGTGGCAATCGTTCATTAATGCCTAATTACATAAACTCCTCGATTATTGCGCAAACGCTTACGCCGATGACGTACTAATTTATTCCGGCCCTAAAAAAGAATATTAGGAACATTACGAAAAAATTATTTACCGGTTACATAAAACCAACTTTTAAGGAGATATTAAAAAGTTCCGGTTTAACGTTAAAAAAGTGGATTACCTCGGTATTATTATGGAAGCAAGCGTAAATATTTTTATCGACCTAGTCAAAATTAAGGTAATTCAAAAATGGAAATTCGAAAACCTTAATAACTATACCGTAATCCGTTTATTTATAAAACTTTATAATTACGTACGAATATTTTGCTACTATAAAAGCGGCATAACCGAATTATTAAACCGCTTAATAAAAAAAGATGCCCTTTTCGTAATAAAACCCGAACAAAAAAGGGCTTTCGAAAAAATGAAACGGCTTACTTACGAAGCCTTAATTCTGGCCTTTTTTCGACCTGGCCGACCGACCAAAATAAAGATAAACGTATTCCGTAACGCAACTAAAGGTATTATTTAGTAATAATAAAAAAATAACGAATAAAAACCCGTAAAATCTTTTTCGAAAATTATAATTTTAACAAAAAAGGCGTATTCTATTCAAAACCGAAAGCTGCTTACGGTGGTCCAAACCTTCGAGCATTATTACCCTGAACTTTAAAAATAAAAGTTTTTTGTTGTTACTAATTACCAAGCTTTATTATATTTTACGAACAAACGTATTTCTTTTACGCGCCAAATCCGATAAGCCGATTTCCTTTTTAATTTCGACATTACCTTCCAATATCGACCTGGTAAAAAAAATGTCGCCGTAAATGCCTTATTATAAAAAACGGTAAATTTATTTATAGTTAAAGCCCGAAAAAGGGAGGAAAGGAACCAGGCCTTAATTCCGCCAAAACGACTAAACTTTTTTATTGCTGCTACTAACGAGATGCCGACTGGGGTACGAATCGAGGATATCCCACAAAATGCCGACCTGGTTAACCTTATCCGTCGCAAAAATAAGGTACAAAATTTAGACAAAAAAGATAACAAATTGGTAATACCCGAAAAAACAATTAACGGTTATATCTTTCTCCGTACCGTACTTATCCGCGAAGCTTACGTACCTAAAATATTCGCGTACCCTGGCTAAAACAAAGTAATCAAGATACTAATACGGAAATATACCTGGCCCCGGATTAAGCAAGATATCCGATAATATATTCGGAATTGTTACGATTGCCGTCGAAACAAAACACCTCGAAACAAAACCCCGGGACTTCTTTACCCTCTCTCTATTCCGAATAATATCTGGGATCACGTTGTCGTCGACGGAAAAAATATGCCAAAAAACCGTTACGGTTATGATTATATATAGGCTTTTATCGACAAACTTAGCAGGATTATGGTAACCTTACTAGGTAAAAAGATTAACACCGCCGAGACTCTGGCTAGCCGATACTATCGATACTTATATCGTTTCTTTAAAATGCCCGCTATTTAAATTAACGATAACGCAAAACAGTTTATCTTTCAATTTTTAGCTAAGTTATGTTACGGCCAATAAAATATAGCATGATAGCTAATTTATTAGCACTATAAACGAAGATTTTAAGCTAAAAAAAAGAAGGAAAAAAAGGCAAAGTTGCAAAGTACGTAAAGATTTACAAATGTCCCTACTCTCTATGTGGCAGGTGGCTAGTTCGTATGGCAACTATCAGCCCCACGTAACGGTTGCCAGCCTCACGGTTTGATCCTGGTGGCTGCCGTCATATTACCCCTTTTTAGAAACTTATATACGATTAAAAAAAATATGCGAATCTTTATTAATTATAAGTACCGTTTTTTCCTTATTAATCCAGTTCCTACTTTCGCAGCCTTATTATTATCGGGGTAATTTTCGTTAATCTCGTCGGCCGCCGCTACGCGTATCCATTTTTGTAAGCGGACCGGTAATTTAGATATTTCAAAATATTCCGTATAAAACCGTTTTACCATAATCGGTACGTTTTTAAAGTTGGTTACGGAATACCATATTTCGTCGGGATCGTAACCTTTTTATTTGGCTTAATATTATAACTTTTTATGGCGCCCGTTAAGTCTTAATTATTCGATTTATTTTATTTCGAATTTTGGTTTACCGTTAATCTTTTTAAGTAACGGTAATATTTAAGTTTATTAAGATAACGGGTTATTATCGGCTTTACGTAATCGATTGGCGTAAAATAAGTTAATTATTTTATAACTCGGCGGCAAATCGAAAACGAAATTATATTCGCGTTTTTCCATAATCTTAAAAGGTTTTACTTATTATAAATCTAAACGAATAATCGGTACCTACGTTACAAAACCCTTTTTACGGAAAAAAACTTTATTGCCGACTTTAAAATCGGTTAAGTAACGTTTTTTATTGGCTTATACTTCTTAACGTTTTTACGTTTTTAACGCGGCTTTTCTCGTAAACGTTTAAACGTTCTTAATTTATTTAACGATTATTAATACCCGTTAAGCTAGCTCGGTTTTTGCCTTTACTATATCCAAGTTTAACAATAATAAGTTCCGGATATTCTTATTTAACATAACCTTTAACGGGATTATATTAATCGACGAATGCCATAATAAATTATGTACGAAATTTAATGCCGGTATATATACGCTTTAATCGTTTTAATACTTATCGATATAAAAATGTAAACGTTAATTTAATTTTTAGTTCGTAAACTTAATAACTTTTTAAGTTTGCGGGTATAAAACGTTTCCGTAATAATGTTTTGTACCGGTAAGTTCGTTTAATTTAATTAGGAATTAGGAAATAAATTATCTTGCGTTATCGTTAATCCAGATAGCGGGTATTCCAAGGAAATGATATAGGTATCGATAATATCGGCTAGCCAGGGTCTCAGCGGTGTTAATCTTTTTACCTAACAAGGTTGCCATAATTCTGCTAAGTTTGTCGATAAACGCCTATATATAGTTATAACCGTAGCGGTTTTTTGGCATATCTTTTCCGTCGACGACGTAATTCCAGATATTATTCGGAATAGTGAAATGGAGCAGAGTGCAGGGTCGGACACATGGCTTGACTGATCGGTTAGTCAGCACCCCCTATGTATTTCTAGCGGTCCTTTTTCGCCGGGTTCAACCCCGAGAACATCACCACTCATCATCATAGTTTTGCCTTTAAACTGGTCTCAACACCAGAATACAGCTGCGTTGCCTTCATTATCTCTTGAACCCTGGGCTCACTCGTGACACGCTCTTCGATTATGCACTGATCAGGACCGATTCTCCCCGTCCCAATTCAATAGGGAAAAGGTAAAAAAGTTCCGGGGTTTTGTTTCGAGGCGTTTTGTTTCGACGGTAATTATAATAGTTCCGAATATATTATCGGATATTTTGCTTAAACCGGGGCCAGGTATATTACCGTATTAGCATTTTAATCATTTTATTTTGGCCAGGGTACGTAAATATTTCAAGTACGTAAGTTTTGCGGATAAGTACGGTATGGAAAAAGATGCGACCGTTAGTTATTTTTTCGGGTACTACCAATTTGTTATCCTTTTTGTCTAAGTTCTATGTTTCGTTTTCGCGACGAATAAAGTCGACCAGGTCGGCACCTTATGGGATATCCTCGATTCGTACCTTAGTCGGCATCTTGTTGGTAGCAACGATAGAAAAGTTTAATCGTTTTGACGGAATTAAGGCTTGGTTTTTATTTTTTCCTTTTTCGGGCTTTAATTATAAGTAAATCTACCGTTTTTTGTAATAAGGTATCCGCGGTGATATTTTCTTTGCTAGGTCGATACTGGAAGATAATATCGAAGTTAAAAAAAAAGTCGGCTTATCGAATTTGGCGCGTAAAAAAAACGTATTTATTTGTAAAGTATAATAGAGTTTAATAATTCGTAATAATAAAAAACTTTTATTTTTAAAATTTAAGGTAATAATATTCGAAGGTTTAGATTACCGTAAGTAACTTTCGGTTTTAAATAAAATACGCCTTTTTTGTTAAGGTTATAATTTTTGAAAAATATTTTACGGATTTTTATTTACTATCTTTTTGTTATTGCTAAATAATATCTTTAGTTACGTTATAAGATACGTCTATTTTTATTTTAATTAATCGGCCAGGTCGAAAAAAGGCCAGAATTGGAATTTTGTAAACAAATTGTTTTATTTTTTCGAAAACCTTTTTTTGTTCGGATTTTATTACGAAAAGGGCATTTTTTTTTAATAAACGGTTTAATGGTTTAATTATGCCGCTTTTATAATAACAAAATATTCGTACGTAGTTATAAAGTTTTATAAATAAACGGATTACGGTACGGTTATTAAAATCTTTAAATTTTTATTTTTGGATTGCCTTAATTTTAGTTAAATCGATAAAAATATTTACGCCTATTTCCATAATAATACCGAGGTAATTTATTTTTTTAACGTTAAACCGGAACTTTTTAATATCTTTTTAAAAGTTGGCCTTATATAGCCGATAAATAATTTCTTCGTAATATTCCCAATATTCTTTCTTAAGGCCGGAATAGATTAGTACGTTGTCGGCGTAAACGTTCGCATAATAATTGAGAAATTTATGTAATTAAGTATTAATAAACGATTATTATCAGGTAGGGCTTATTTTAAGTCCAAATAAAAATACCTTTCATTAAAACGTTCCTTAACGGGTTTTAAATATTATTAGGTATTCCGATTTAATAACGATACGGAATTTATAAAACGTTTAGATAATATCGATTTTGGTAAAGCGTTTGGCGTTTTGGTAGTTAAATATAGTACCGTTAAATAAAGAGGCTGGGATAAGGCGATTTTTTAAATGCTGGTTTTTTTAACGGTAATCGATACAAAACCGGCGTTCCGACGAATAAGATTTTGGGGCAAACAGGATTAGAGCGGCGTTTTTTCGCATATATGGTTTAATAAAATCCATCTTTAATAATTTATTTATTACTTTTTTTTTAGCGGAAGGTACTGGATAAACGTTCTGTAAGTAGGGGGTCCAGAGGCGGGTATCGGCCGGTCGAGTTCCAGAACCACGTCATGGCCAGGTCGAAAGTTTAGGAAAGTATTAGCTTCTTTTTTTAAAAAAAATCCTTTCAGGTAGGCAAGGGGTTTTAATAAAAGCTCCCGGATTCGTTTTACGTATTCCGGATCTTTATTTTCGGGAAAAGAAATCCTTTAGCCGTTATATATTTTCCATTTTTATAAAGCGGCTACCGTTATAACGTTCGACTTTTTATTTTTTAAAAAAATAGTTTTTTAAGGTAGCGGGTATTTATTTTATCGTTCCGTACGGGGGTTGATTTTTAACTTATTCGTTAGCGAGGCGATAATTACGTTATTTTTAGCAGTTTCCATAACGGAAATGGTCGGCTTGGTATTGTATACGTCCGGTATATCTTTATCTATTATATTTAACGGAGTAATAGGTAAGGTGTTAAGGTAGAATCGTTTTCGAGTTTTTTTTATAAACGTCGGAGGATTTGGTATTATTTATCGGCCTTTTCCATGGCGCGGTCGCGGCGGTGGACGTCTTCCTGAACTTTAGGGTCGACGTACCCGTCCAGTAAGTATCGGGCTAGGAGTTCAATCGCCGGTGAGAACTTGGCCAAAGCTGGTAAGTCGTCGGGCCAGACAATACTTTTGTTTTTGCAATCCAGTAATAAGCTATATTTTTCTATCCAGTCGAAATCGATAAAAATGTCGTATCCAGTATTTGTAATCTGGAAAACCTGATCGGGAAAACGTTATTCGTTAATTTCGAATGTTGCAATTATTTGGGCTTTTACTTGGCCGGCGGGTTGCTTCCGGTAATTCTGTAACTGAATTGGTTTTTCTAGCCGGATAATACGAACTTGTAATCGTTTTTTCGTTTGCTTAGCGAAAAAGGGGTTAACGAAAAGTCGGGTTTATGTTCCGGTATTACAGAAAGCGGTAATACGTAGGTTAATCTTATTTACTTAAATTTGCGTAGTTTTAATAAAAGTTTTGCATTTCTTAAAGTTATTTATTTTCGTTACTGTTAATATAGGGAAGATTATCGAAAAATTTTCCGACGGTCCTATTTTTTTTCGATTCGTTGGAACTGGACGAATTTTTTATTATTTTTACCGCAGTAACCTTTTTTTTATTAAGGCAATCGTTAACTTTATATTCCGTTTTGTGATAATTAAAGTACGTGCCAACCTTTTAATGGACCTTTTTTTCAGCTTTTAACAAAGGTTTGCCGGTATTGCCCGAAGTTTTCGATTTGCCGGAATTATTACTCGAACGGAATTTCTTGTTTTTATTTTTCGGTCCATTAAGGTCGTATATTCGGGGCTTACGCTTTTACTAGCGCTTTTTATAAGCGAGCTGGTTATTATAAGCGGCTATAACGACGCGGTTACAAAACTTTTCGTAAGTAACGTTGAGATCGCGGTTATCTTTAAAAAGGTATAAATCGAGATTTAAGGAAATATATTTCTATAAAACTTGCTTCCATTCGTCCTCGGCGCTTTTAACCTTTTAAGCAAAAGCGTTAAACTTAAAGATAAAATTATAAATATCTTAATCTTTACCGGATTTAAAAGTAAAAATACCGAAGGTTTTTTTAGCAGTAAAAGCTTAGTTCGGGTCGTGGTACGATAATTCCAGCACCTAGATCATTTCGGCTACGTAAAAAAAAGGTTACGTAATCGATCGATAGCAAATTTTAATTACCTATTCGGTCTTTTTTTTTTTAAAAAAGCTTATTAAATAAACCATACGGGTTCTTTCGTTGCGAAAGGTTGGTTTATTTATTTTGAACTTATTTACGACTTTACAGACCTAAGCGTTAAATTTGGTTTTATTACCGCTAAACTTGATAAGGTCGTTAACGTAAGCTTTTTCCTTTCGGTTATAATTAGGATTCGCGTTATCAACTTCCGCAAATTTGCGGAAAACGGGCCATGCTGCCATACTGGTAAGGCGAAACGTGCTGGTACTACCGAAAGCGTTATTAATTATGTTTTCTCGGCGAGGGCGGTCGGCGTCGTCGGAAGGAGTGGGGGAATAATGGCTTTGTCTGGCCTAAAGGTAAGCGACTTCGTCGCGGAATTTCTGGAATTTTCCCTGGACATCCTGGTTATCGTTAGCCATTTCGTCGATCAGCTGCCTGTCGGGGTTGATTTCTAAATGGCTATAATCTTGGTCTTAATGGTTTTGGTCTGATAAACCTTCTGTTTTTACGGATTCGGTCTCGTTTTGCGGCACGTTATTTTCTGCCGTTTCTTCAGGGTACTCGTCGTTTTCTGTATTCTGGTCTAGGTTTTGGGGAGGTATTTCGTCTTCTATATTCTTAATTCTACCTTTAATTGATCTAAGTCGTTTTAAACGTCGACTAGCTGATAAGTAGTCTTTCCTAACAAACATCTAGTCTTGATGCTGATTGTGACGGCAGCCGCCACCAGGATCAAACCGTGAGGCTGGCAACCGTTATATGGGACTGATAGCTGCCACATAGAGAGTGGGAACATTTGTAGATCTTTACGCACTTCGCGACTCTACCTTTCTTTCCTTCTTTTCTTCAGCTTAGAATCTTCGTTTATAGCGCCAATAAACTAGCTATCATGCTATATTTCGCTGGCCGTAACATTATTCTAAGCTTATTCCCTTCCTCGCTGGCCTAGCGATTAATAAATAAGGTACCATACCTTTTTTACGTCGATACGTAACGACGAAAAATAACGCGTCCTAGATTAAACCTAAGACTTAGACCAACCAGCATTAAGACTAGATGTCTGTTAGGAAAGACTACCCATTAACTAGTCGACGTTTAGAGCGACTTAGATTAATTAGAGGTAGAATTAAGAGTGCAGAAGACGAAGTGCCTCCCTAAGACCCAGACCAGAGTGCGGAAAACGACGTGCCGCAAAACGAGACCGAATCCGTAAAAATAGAGGGTTTATTAGACTAAGACCAAGACCATAGCCACCTAAAAACTGACCCCGACAGGCAGCTGATCGACGAGATGGCTGACGACAACCAGGATGTCCAGGGAGAACTTTAAAAATTCCGCGACGAAGTCGCTCGCTTTCAGGCCAGATAAAGCTATCTTTCCCCTACTTTTTCCGACGACGCCGACCGCTTTCGCCGAGAAAACATAATTAACAGCGTTTTTGGTAGTACCAGCACGTTTCGCCCTACCAATATGGCAGCATAACCCGCTTTCCGCAAGTTCGCAAGAGTTAATGGCGCGAATTTTAACTATAACCGAAAGGAGAAAGCCTACGTTAACGACCTAGCCAAGTTCAGCGGTAACAAAACCAAATTTAACGCCTGGGTCCGTAAGGTCGTAAACAAGTTCGAAATAAATAAACCGACCTTTCGGAACGAAAAGATTTGCATAGTTTACTTGATAAGCCTTCTGGAAGGAAAGGCCGAACAGGTAATTAAGATTCGTTACCGATCGACCACGCAACCTTTTTCTTGCGTAGCTGAAATGATTTAGGTACTGGAATTATCGTACCACGACCCGAACCAAGCCTCCGCTGCCAAAAAAACCCTCCGTACCTTTACCTTCAAGCCCGGCAAAGATCAAGATATCCACGATTTTATCTTTAAATTTAACGCTTTCGCCCAAAAGGCCAAAATTACCGAAGACGAATGGAAGCAAGTTCTGTAGGAACATATCTCCTTAAACCTCGACCTACGCCTTTTTGAAGACAGCCGTAATCTCGACGTTACCTACGAAAAGTTCTGTAACCGCGTTGCTACAGCTGCTTATAACAACCAGCTCGCCTATAAAAAGCGCCAGCAAAAGCGTAAGCCCCGACCATACGATCCTGATGGACCAAAAAATAAAAACAAGAAACCCCGTTCGAATAACAATCCCGGCAAATCGAGGACGTCGGGTAATACCGGCAAGCCTTTGTCGGAGGCTGAGAAGAAGGTTTATTAGGAGGCCGGCACGTGCTTTAACTATGGCAAGACGGGATATAAGGCTGGCGATTGCCCCGATAAGAAAAGGGTCGCTGCGGTAAAGATAATAAATGATTCGTTTAGTTCCGACGAATCGGAAAAAAAGTAGGACCGTTAAAAGATTTCTTGATGGTCCTCCCTATGTTAATAGTAACGGAAGTAAGTAACCCCAAAAAATGCAAAGCTTTTGTTAAAATTACGCAAATCCAAGTAAATAAAATTGGCCTATATGCTACCGCTTTTTGTAACACCGGAGCATAAACCCGACTTTTCGTTAACCCCTTTTTCGCTAGGTAAGCGAAAAAACGATTACAAATTTATATTATCCGGTTAAAAAAGCTAATTTAGTTGCAGGATTACCGGAAGCAACCTGCCGGCCAAGTAAAAGCCCAGATAATTGCAATATTCGAAATTAACGGACGACGCTTTCCCGATTAGGTTTTCCAGATTACGGATACTGGATACGATATTTTTATCGGTCTCGATTGAATAAAAGAATATAGCTTATTACTGGACTGCAAAAACAAAAGTATTATCTGGCCCGACGACCTACCAACTTTGGCCAAGTTCTTACCGGCGATTGAACTCCCAGCCCGATGCTAGCTGGATAGATACGTCGACCCTAAAGTTCAGGAAGACGTTTACCGCCGTAACCGCGCCATAGAAAAGGCCGATAAGCAATACCAGATCCTTCGACGTTTATGGAGGAAACCCGAGAACGATTTTACCTTAATATCCGTACCTGTTATTTCGTCAGATAAGGTAGACGAGAAAGATATACCGGACGCATACAATACCAAGCCGACCATCTCCGTTATAAAAATTGCTAAGGATAACGTAATCGTCGCCTTATTAACGAATAAGTTAAAGACAGACCCCCGTACAAAACGATGGAGCAAATGGCCGTTACCCCAAGAAGCTATTCCTTTTGAAAATAAAAAGTCGAACGTTATAACAGTAGCCGCCTTAAAAAATTGGAAGATATATGACGGCCAAGGAATCCTTTTCCCCGAAAATAAGGATCCGGAGCACGTAAAACGAGTCCGGGAGCTCTTACCAGAACCCCTCGCCCACCTAAAAGGATTCTTTTTAAAAAAAGAAGCCAACACCTTTCCAGACTTCCGACCTGGCCATAACGTAGTTCTGGAACTCGACCGGCCGATACCCGCCTCTAGACCCCCCACTTACAGGACGCCTGTCCAGTACCTTCCGCTAAAGAAAAAAGTGATAAATAAATTATTAAAGATGGATTTTATCGAATTATATATGCGAAAGGACGTTGCCCTAATCCTATTTGCCCCAAAACCTTATTCGTCGGAACGCCGGTTTTGTATCGATTACCGTTAAAAAAATTAACATTTAAAAAATCGTTTTATTCCAGCCCCTTTACTTAACGGTATTATGTTTAACTGCCGAAACGTTAAACGTTTTGCCAAGATCGATATTATCTAGGCGTTTTATAAACTTCGTATCGTTATTAAGTCGGAATACCTGATAGCATTTAAAACCCGTTAAAAAACGTTTTAATAGAAAATATTTTTATTTAGATTAAAAATAAGCCTTACCTAATGGCAATCGTTTATTAATACTTAATTACATAAACTTCTCGATTATTGCGCGAACGTTTACGCCGACGACGTACTAATTTATTCCGGCCCGGAAAAAAAATATTAGGAATATTGCGAAAAAGTTATTTACCGGTTATATAAGGCCAACCTTTAAGGAGATATTAAAAAGTTCCGGTTTAACGTTAAAAAAGTAAATTACCTCGGTATTGTTATGGAAATAGGCGTAAGTATTTTTATCGACCCAGCCAAGATTAAGGCAATCTAAGAATAAAAGTTCGAGGACCTTAATAACCGTACCGCAATCCGTTCATTTATAGGATTTTGTAACTACGTACGAATATTTTGCCACCATAAAAACGGCATAACCGAGCTATTAAACCGCTTATTAAAAAAAGATGCCCCTTTCGTAATAGGACCCGAACAAAAAGGGGCTTTCGAAAAAATAAAACGGCTCGCTTGCGAAGTTCTAGTCCTGGCTTTTTTTCGACCTAGCTGACCGACCAAAGTGGAGACAGACGCATCCCGTAACGTAACTGGAGGTATTATTTGGTAACAATAAAAAGATAACGAATAAAAACCCGTAGGATATTTTTCGAAAACTATAACCCCAGCAGAAAGGGCGTATTTTATTCAGGACCGAAAGCTACTTGCCGTAATCCAGACCCTCGAACATTACTGCCCTGAACTTTGGAAACAAAAGTTTTTTGTTATTACCGATTACCAAGCCTTATTATACTTTGCGAACAAACGCGTTCTTTTTACGCGCCAGATTTAATAGGCTAACTTCCTTTTTAACTTCGACATTACCTTCCAGTATCGACCTGGTAAAGAAAATGTCGCCGCGGATGCCTTATCACGAAAAACGGTAGATTTGCCTATAGTTAAAGCCCGAAAAAAAGAGGAAAGGAACCAGGCCCTAATTCCGCCAAAACGATTAAACTTTCTTATCGCTACCACTAACGAGATGCCGACTGGGGTACGAATCGAAGATATCCCACAAGGTGCCGACTTGGTCGACCTTATCCGTCGCGAAAACGAAATACAGAACTTAGGCAAAAGGGATAACAAATTGGTGGTACCCGAGAAAACAATTAACGGTCGCTTTTTCCTCCGTACCGTATTAATCCGCGAAGCTTACGTACCTAAAATATTCGCGTACCCTGGCCAGAACAAAGTAATCAAGATGTTGATACGGGAATATACCTGGCCCCGGCTTAAGCAAGATATCCGATAATATATTCGAAACTGTTACGATTACCGTCGGAATAAAACGCCTCGAAACAAAACCCCGGGACTCCTTTACCCTTTCCCTATTCCGAATAATGTTTGGGATCACGTCGCCGTCGACGGAAAAGATATGCCAAAAGACAACTACGGTTATGACTATATATAGGCGTTTATCGACAAACTTAGCAGGATTATGGCAACCTTGCCAGGTAAAAAGATTGATACCGCCGAGATTTTGGCTAGCCGATATTATCGATACCTGTATCGTTTCCTTGGAATGCCCGCTATCTGGATTAACGACAACGCAGAACAGTTTATTTTTTAATTTCTGGCTAAGTTAAACGAACTTACCGGTACAAAATATCGTTACGGAAGCGCCTTATACCCGCAAACCCAAAAGGCTGTCGAGTTTACGAACCAAAAGCTGGATTAACGTTTACGTTTTTATATCGACAAATACCAAAACGATTAAAACGTATATATACCGGCATTAAATTTCGCGCATAATTTATTATGGCACTTATCGATTAATATGGCCCCGTTAAAGGTTATATTAGGCAAGGATATCCGGAACTTACTATCGCTGGACTTGGATATAGTAAAGGCAGAAACCGAGCCAGCGTAACGGGTATTGGTAATCGTTAAACAAATTAAAAACGTTCAAACGTTTGCAAGGAAAGCCGCGTTAAAAACGCAAAAACGTTAAAAGGCACAGGCCAACAAGAAACGTCGCCTAGCCGACTTTAAAGTCGGCGACAAAGTTTTCCTCCGTAAAAAAGGCTTCGCGACGTAAGCACCAACTACTCGCTTAGACTTATAGTAAATAAAACCTTTTAAGGTTATGAAAAAATGCGGACACAATTTCGTTCTCGATTTGCCGCCGAGCTACAAAATAACTAACTTATTCCACGCCGATCGGCTACGCAGAGCCGACGACAACCCGTTACCTTAACAAACCCAAATACCACCGCCACCTAAAAAGATCAACGGTAAACCAAAGTTCGAAATAGAACAAATCGAACAGTTAAAACTTAACGGGCGCCACAAAAAGCTGCAATATCAGGCCAAATGGAAAGGCTGCGATCCCAACAAAACATAGTACTCCGCAGCCAACTTTAAAAACGCACCGATCGTGGTAAAACGGTTCCATACGGAACATCTTAAAGTACCTGGACCACCGGTCCGCTTACAAAAATAAATACGCGTAACGGCGGCCAACGAAATTAACGAAAACCACCCCGATAATAATAAGGCCGCGAAAGCAGGAACCGGATCAACAAAAAAGAAACGGTACCTATAACTGATAAAGATTTGCATACTCTCTTTAATCGTATACAAGTTTCTAGGAAGGGGTAATGTAACGGCAGCCGCCACCAGGATCAAACCGTAAGGCTGGCAACCGTTACATGGGACTGACAGCTGCCACACAGAAAGTGGGGACATTTGTAGATCTTTACGCACTTCGCGACTTTGCCTTTCCTTCCTTCTTTTCTTCAGCTTAGAATCTTCGTTCATAGCGCCAATAAACTAGCTATCATGCTATATTTCGCTGGCCGTAACACTGATTAATCTAGGTCTTGGTTTTAGGTCTGGTTTAGGACGTGTTATTTTTCGTCGTTACGTATCGACGTAAAAGAGGTATGGTACCTTATTTATTGATCGTTAGGCCAGCAAGGAAGGGAATAAGCTTAAAATAATATTACGGCCAGTGAAATATAGCATGATAGCTAGTTTATTGGCGCTATGAACGAAGATTCTAAGCTGAAGAAAAGAAGGAAGGAAAGGCAGAGTCGTAAAGTGCGTAAAGATTTACAAATGTCCCTACTCTCTATATGGCAGGTGGCTAGTTCGTGTGGCAGCTGTCAGCCCCACGTGACGGTTGCCAGCTTTACGGTTTAATCCTGGTGGCTGCCGTCATAAGTTAAACGAACTTACCGGTACAAAATATCGTTACGGGGACGCCTTATACCCGTAAACCTAAAGGGTTATCGAGTTTACGAACCAAGAACTAGATTAACGTTTACGCTTTTATATCGACAAGTACCAAAACGACTAAAACGTATATATACCGGCACTGGATTTCGCGCATAATTTATTATGGTATTCGTCGATTAATATGGCCCCGTTAAAGGTTATATTAGGCAAGGATATCCGGAACCCATTATCGCTGGACTTAGATATAGCAAAGGCAGAAACCGAGCCAGCTTAACGGGTATTGGTAATCGTTAAACAAATTAAAAACGTACAAACGTTTGCAAGAAAAGCCGTATTAAAGATGCAAAAACGTTAAGAGGTATAGGCCAACAAGAAACGTCGTCCAGCCGACTTTAGAGTCGGCGACAAAGTTTTCCTCCGTAAAAAGGGCTTTACGACGTAAGTACCGATTACTTGCTTAAATTTATAATAGGGGAAAACCTTTTAAGGTTATAAAAAAACGCGGATATAATTTTATTCTCGATTTGCTGCCGAGTTACAAAATAACTAACTTATTTTACGCCGATCGGTTACGTAAAGCCGACGATAACCCGTTACCTTAATAAATTCAAATACTACCGTTACCTAAAAAGATTAACGGTGAACCAAAGTTCGAGGTGGAATAAATCGAACAGTTAAGACTTAACGGGCGCCATAAAAAGTTGCAATATTAGGCCAAATGGAAAGGTTGCGATCCTGACGAAATATGGTACTCCGCAGCCAACTTTAAAAACGTACCGATTATGGTAGAACGGTTCCATACGGAACATCCTAAAACACCTGAACCACCGGTCCGCTTATAAAAATAGATACGCGTAGCGGCGGCCGACGAAATTAACGAAGTTTACCCCGATAATAATAAGGCCGCGAAGGTAAGAACCGGATTAATAAGGAAAAAACGGCACCTATAATTGATAGAGATTCGCATACTCTCTTTGATCGTATACAAGTTTCTGGGAAAGGGTAGTGTGACGGCAGCCACCAGGATCAAACAGTGAGGCTGGCAACCGTCACGTGGAGCTGACAGCTGCCATACGAACTAGCCACCTGCCATACAGAGAGTAGGGACATTTGTAAATCTTCACGCACTTTGCGACTCTGCCTTTTATTCCTTCTTTTCTTCAGCTTAGAATCTTCGTTCATAGCGCCAATAAACTAGCTATCATGCTATATTTCGCTGGCCGTAACAGTTAGTTCGTGGGTGGGTAGTCGTGGGTATTTTTGAAAAAAAGCCAAGACCACCCACGGGTACCCACCCACGGTCGTGGGTAGTCCGTGGGTACCCATTGGGTACCCATTGCAAACCCTATAGATATCAGGGGTCATAAGCTGGACAGGACGTCACGGAGGTTACCTGTAGCTCAGGGTAGGGACTACACCAGCCACATCCACTAGTATAAGCCCTGACCGACGCGGTCAAAGGACTCCATGATCAATACAACAACCAATGTACACAATCCAAGGTTACGCAGTGTCTAACAAATGCTTAAAAGGTAGCAACTCACTTAAAAACTTCCTAGGAGATGTAAGGAGGCAGCGGTAAAACCGAAAACCCTTACCTCCCTAGGACTTGCATTAAGTATCTGGCCTCGTCCGACTATTTTCTTGGAACATGTCCATCTGCTTCCTTAAAAGTCGAAGTATGGAAATCTTTCCGGAGCTTTCTTTTAAACGAGCGATTAGCTCTGTTAACGAAAAATTAATTGTTTTTACAAGCGCCTTTAAAGAAGATTAATATGATATTACCGCTTTGAAAAATAGATAACCTACCATGCATTTTTAAATAAAATCCCGAAACCGAGCTTATTTACCAATCTGGCCCATTTTTAACCACGTATAAGGTATGTATAAAGGCTATTGCGGAGCTGCTTCCATCGTTCTTTACTTACATTCTTCTGGGCCGTCCTAAGTAATCTTTTTGTTACTACTTACGCACCATCCTTAGGGGCGCATGTAGTAGATAACAGCTGCATTTGGCCATAATATTAACGGCTGAAACCTATTACGGTTACGGCGTATTAAATAGAACTTTTTGACGATTTTGATTAACCGTTTTAACCAGACTTTTCCATTCTGAGCCATCCGACCATTTAGTTTCATCCCGTCGCTTTTGCTTTACATCCACCAAGCATGGTAGGTGGCTTGATGCGATAGTTGCTAAAGCCTAGGGGCCTGGAGATAGAAAATTCGAGTGCCTCCTTTGGCTCTCGTATGTGGCGCTCCTGGACGATCGCATAAAGTATGCCATAAAGGCAAGGCTCCTAAGGCATTGAAGGGGCCGTTCCCACCCTCCCCACCCACCCTTCCCGGAGGGGTGGGGGTTGCTCCGGGGTAGGATACACGTTGCAAGGCCATGGTCCATAGACCGTAAAGGTGACTTCCCAGGAAGTTACTCGTACAAGGGGGTATCAGAAGCAAAGTACGTTCCCCTCCTCCTTAAGGCAAACACGCACCGCCGCCCTGGCATCCTTGGTCCTCAGGACTTGACTCGGTGGTAAGGTGTATAAGGGGCACTGAACTCCGTCCTCTCCCTCTCCCGGCTGAGGTACTTCCTGTACGCCTTAATCTTTGTTCTCTAACCGTTTAATTATATATTCGAAGTCCACTAGGCAATGGAGAAAGCCACATAAACCCGAAACCTAACTCGTATTAGACAAGAATCTGCATCCGAGCTTCAGATAACCCCAGATGCTGTTTTACGCTCTAGGACCATTATAGCGCTTACAAGTACCAACACGAATGTAAGCATTCTAGTAAGCCTGTCAACCCTTATTTACCTTGCAATTATCCGATTAAGATTATCGTTCTATGAATCGATATTATTATGTAATATACGATAAAACATTAAAACGGGCCAAGACAAAGAAATAAACATAAGCGACCTCTTTCACTTAACAACATTATCTTGCGAGATAACCCGTCAGGGTTTATATTGAGTTGTCAGCAGTCACAGTGATCGAATGCAGGAATCTGGCGTAATTGCTCTGTGTTGGTTCTCTAAGTTCTAGAAAAGGACAAATCTAGTCCGTGGGCAATCGCCCTTACATACACGATTGGGTAACAAAGG
>QJOA01000680.1:0-34460 GCA_004155915.1 Monosporascus sp. CRB-9-2 | reverse complement strand
AAAAAAAAAAAAAAAAAAAAACTAAATAATGCAAAAATTTAACTAAAAATAAAAAAGGAAGTTTTAAATATAAAAAGTTAAAGAAGAACCGTATAAAGGTTTTTTTGAATTAATTAATAAATCTTATATATGTTTTGTAAAGTTAAAAGTTAATTACGTTACGTTTTTATTAAATTATTTCTTGCAATAAATTAAAGATAATTTAATTTTTAGAAAACAAGATTAAAATAGAATAATGTATAGAGCTGGAAACAAGGCTTAAGCGATTGAGTAATTAGCACTTACTATATATCTGAAGCAATTCTTTTCGCTCGGCGTAACCCCGAAATACTTATTATTTATTCCTTATAACTTTTGCTTTGATTAATTTAAATACTATTATACAATTTACGTTGCCTTTAATATTTCTTAAACCCTGGTCGTAGTTGTAATATTATTTTTAATTATGCACTAATTAGGATCAAATCTCCGCGGTACAATTCATTATGCCTACTTTTGTCTTTATTAATAAATGTGGTATCGTTAAAATCGACAAATTTTATCTTTATAACTTTACGACTTCCGGTTAAAATATTTTTAAATTTTTCTTTATTCTTTTTAACTCAAAGTAAAGAGTATTTATTATTCAAAAATTACGAAATAAAAAATAAGCACTTTTAATAAATTCGATATAAGAATTGCGGATAATGCAACGCCTATTTAGCAATAAAGTATAACGGGCGTAAAATTTACGGTATAAAAGAATTACAATACTTGACCAACAACGAATCCTAAAAAGAAATAATATTGATGTTATATATATTAATTTTTATATAACGAAATTTATTCATAAATAATGAATTATAATATTCGTTTTTTCGATTAAATTCGTTTTGTATTTTTGCTTTAAACTTTATAAAAACGAAACTTAACGTTAGAATCAAAATAATAAGCATTTAGTTTAAGACGGTAAAGCGTAATATTTAATCGTAATAAATATCTTATTGCAGTAATTATATAACTCAGGCGTATAAAGGAAACTAATAATAAAGATATTAAACGCCTAATATAATTAAGGTCGTATTAATATATAATATACGAAAGGTATAAATAAATTTAACCTTTTTTTTATAAAAAAAGGATAATAATTTCGAACTTCTGTTACTATTAAAAAGAAAATTGTTTAATCGTTAGTTATTATTTATAACCGAGCCGAAGGAATATCGCCTTATAAAACATTAACCATGTTAAAATATTTTTTTATTTTTATACTTATTTAATAAAACGGCTTGAACTTACACAATTTAATTTAAAATATATCCCTTAAAAATAATATAAATAAGTTATATTTTCCCGTTAATGGATAAAATATTTATAAATTATTCGTTAAAATATCTATATAATTAAATAATATATTTTTAATAAATAAATAAAAGTAATTTTGGTTTAATAAATCCTTATTTATTAATGTATTTTAATTAGGACCTTAAATGTTTTTATTATATATTTAACGTAATCAAATATTTAAGAACTATATTGAGTACGATAATTTCGAATTCAGCAACGATTAACTGGAAACATGTATATTCTACAAATTCGATAAATTACGTTTTTAAAAAACGATCCTTAATAAAAATATTTTCGCTAATTCCGCCCCTATTAACCTTTTTTTATAAATAGTTCGTATTTAATATATGATTTTTATAAAAACACGGTAAGTATAAAAGTATTATAAGTGTAAAAAATTCGAAGTTTAAATAGGTAAAATTTAAATAATTTTAATATAATTACGTTGTTTTATTTAAAATTTACCCCTTTATATTTAAGACTATTTAGGTTATATATATTTCGTTTATATTATAAGGTTAATAAAGACGTATAAATAGAAATAAGACTTTCATTTACAGATAAACTAAGGCGGAAAGAAATTACGGTTTTCAATTTTATAAATTGTTAATATTTAATAAATTATTTCATATTTTCCGGAGAAAACTAGTTATCTTTTAATTTATATAAATAAAATAAACATAATTTAAAACTCGAAAAAGCTTTTTTAGAAAGATTGATATTTTCTCTTAAAGACTTTTCGATAAACGTTATAAATACCGTTAATAATGCCTTCGTTGTTATTAATTATACTTAACGAAATCGAACGGCGTCTATTAAACAGCATTTATTTTAATTTCAAAAAACACCGGAGAACCTTTATTTATTATGCTGATAAAATCTATTGATAAAATTAAAAAATAAAGTCGGAATAATATCATTTATAAATAAACCAATATATTAATTAAAACGCATTATAAATTACTGAAATCTTTTTTTCACAATACTCTTAAAATAACCGGTAAAAACGATAATAAAATTCTGTATAACGTGCCATATAAACAAACCGAATATATAAACTAAGTAAATAGTTTTTCGCATCCCGTTCGAAAAAATTCAAATTAATTGATTATAACGTAATAAATTAATATAAATTAATCGGAGTTTTTATTATTAAACGTCTTTAAAACTTTTTTATAAATGCGTGTATTATGTCTAGGCTTACCATGAATATCAAATTTCCGTTTTTTGTTTAAACTCTTTTATAATAATTACCTTTAACCTTTTTTAACTACGATTACTAATTACCAGCCTTTCTCTTAGCTATAAAAACCCTAACTTTTCTCATAATAAATATTCCTTTTTTCTGGAAACGTATATTTCTGGTTTTCTTACGTTTATTAAGGACGTAATTTATTTCGAAAGAATAACCGTTTTCTTTCCGAAAAAGCACGTTTTCGCATAAATATATTACGTTTAATTTTGTCAAAAAATTAATCGATTGAAATATTTGTGTCGACGAGCTACCCTGGTAATTTTGGATCTTTTTTTATAAATAACGGCCTTATTAAATGGTTTTAATCATATTTTTAGCAATTTTTACAAATGAAAACATAATGGAGTTGATAAATATAAATAGAAACATAATTGGTTTAAGCGTAACTAGAACTTTTAATCCGAAAAAAAAGTAATTAAAATCAAATATAATAAGTTTCGATTTTGTGAATCCGGATTTAATATTATCGGTCGTTATGGTACCTTTAAATATATTGAAGAAACCGGCGATAAAAGCTTTTTTAATAATATAGGTAATACAATGTCGTATAAAATTTTCGATATATAACGAATAAATACGTTTTAATACGGAAAAACAGGATACGTTAAAAGGTTAAAACTAAAACAAAAAAGGCAGCGATATAAAATATAAAAATAGGGTTAATGTTATAATAATTTTTAAATTTATAGAATAATAGTTTTCGTAAGTGTCGAAGATAAAGTAACGTTTCGAACCTTTAATATGTTTTTTAATATATTTATTAAATTATTTAATTTATTCCAGATTTAATATCTTTTTCATTTAACCGTTTGGTTTATAATAATTCTTTAATCGAATAAAAGTAAGTTATTAATAAATCATTGAAAAAGACAATTTTTTCCCGTAAAAATAACAAATCCAGGTAGGGCCTAACTTTAAAAATTAATAATTTATATTATTATAGATTATTTTCGATTTTCGAATTAAATTTATTTATGTTTTCTTATACTTTCCAATCTTAATAATAATCATATTAGCTACCATATAAAGCTTTATCAAATATTTAAGTTTTATCGATATTATAAATATCCCTTTTAATAATACCGTATTTTATAATTGTAACCCGAATAATCTTAAATTATTTATAAAATAGTAATAAATCTTTAAATATATCTTTTTAATAATTTATCTTTCGACATGAATATATTTTTAAAATTCTTTACCGTTTAATATAATTAAATACTTAATTAATCCCGCTCCGGATCGTAATACGTTAAATAAATAATGAATTCGCCATATTTTCATTATATTCAAGCGGGACAGGAAATGTTTATATATTTGAGTTAAAAATTTGTTCGATGATTGATATTTTCGATTAGCATTAGTTTTCGTAAATTAGAAATAATATCGGTTCGGGCGTGTTTGCCGTTATATCGTTTTTATAATATAATTTAAGCGACTTAATATATAAAATTAAATTTTGCATTATTAAGTTTCGACGTGCTTTTTTAGTTTAAACGGTTAAGTTTATTTTTGTATTTTTCATAAGCCGTTTCACCTTGTTAATATTAAGAAATTAATAATTAAAGTTAGGTAGTTAGAACGTGGCAAATTTTATTTGCTTTATTTCTGTATTCAGTTCGCTTATATGGTACGTTAACGGTAGTATAATTAAATAGTATATTATAAATATAATTTTAATTATTGAAATTATTATATTTAACCGTAAAACATATTCTAATTTATTTACTATTAGATTGATAATAAAATTGAAAACTTTATTTTAACCTCATTTAATAACCGGTTTATATCTTTATTTAACGTATAATTATTATCGCAAACATTTAACTCTTAATATATTAATTTTATTACGTAATATCCTGAAAAATAATAAAGGTTTATTTAATAAACGGATTAAATAATTCCCGTTAACCTTACAATTTATTTCAATTATAATAATTATAGTTATAAAAAACCTATATATAAAAACGTTTAAATTATTCTTATTTCGGAACTGTTTTATCTTTAACCTTACCTTATATAACTAATACTTTTTCCTTAAATATATGCAAGGTCGAATAGGTTCAAGCTTTATTTTCTCAGCTGAACTAAATATATAAAAAGTTATTATACTATATAATTTGTAGGATAAATATGATATATATTTTTCGAATTCGATAATGAATTAATAATTTTTACGGTTAAGGTAGATAAATACCTTAATCCAATAGAGTCTTACTTTAAAGCCGCCTAATACCTGGTTGCCGATAAGCTTCCACCATAATAAATCTTATACCCGCTGGCTCTACGATTCGGCAGGGTCGTTGAAAGACCGAGCAACAATATAACTTAGAAGGTGTTGAGCTTTATACGGTAAACATTAAGGGTAATCTTAAAAGCAAACTTTAAAAGCAAACTTTTCTTAAATATATAATTACCTAATTTAAAAGCTTAAATTAATTAAAGGTTAACATTTTTATGAATTCTTGACCTTTTTTTAAAATAATATAAAACTATATTAATGTTAAGATATAAATTCTTTAACGGACGCCAAAATTTAAATCTTTTTTAAAAAATCTATAAGTTTATAACATAATATATGGTAATATTTACTTAAATAAATGACATTTAATAAAAATTATAAAGGTTTGTTAATGTTTATATAATACCAGCCTATTCCGGAATTTTTTTTAATACTTTAATTAAACGGTAAATTTAAATAATTAAACTGTATAATGGGCCAAAATTAGTATAGAAGATCTAATTCCGAATATTTCTCGAATCTTATATCCCCTCAACGATCCCGCTAAAATATTAGCGTACGTATATATATTTCTCATTTATTTAAAATTGTACGATAAAATTTAACACATTCCGGTTTATAATGTTTAAAACAATGAAATAATAACGTAAATATAGTCGCGCTTTAACTAATAAATTCATTAAAGGTTAAAAAGAATAAAAAAGATTAATTAAAATTAAAATAATATGAATGATAAACTATAGCGTAAAAAGTCGTATAAATATAAATATAACTACAAATAACGTTAAAGAATTAATTATTACGGATTTTCTTTTTAAAAAAATTTATATAAAAAACGAAACTTATATTCTAAAACTAATATTTAGGCCTTGCTGGCTGGTTACGAAAACGTAGGATTTAATTGGTTAATTTTCAACGTTAGAAAGCGGCATTTGAATAGCTTTAAAAAAGAGCTAGGAAGGCTTAAGCTAGTTCAAGTAAAATTTTTGTATAAAAGAGATCATATAGGCTTAAACGCGTGAATTATTATATTGCGTTTTTAAGATAGAAAATGAAATCTTTTAAATAAAACTAAGCTTTTTAAAATTAAAATGCGACTTAGCTTTTTAACTTAAATAACGAGGTTCATTTTAAATGCCTTTAAATGCCGTTTATATTCTAGTTGCTAGAAAATAAATAATTAAAGTAACATAGTAAAATTGTTAAAGAAAAGTGTATAGCTTATTTATATAGTAAGTTACCCTTGAAGATTTTATTTTAAAAAGTGGGTTCATCTTACCTCAACTAGCTTAGATCTCGCTGGCTTGTCTTAGCTAGCTTAGGCCTTTACTGGCTCGTTTTATAATTCTTTTTTAATATACTGTTATATTAATAAGAATTAACTAATCAAATGTTATATTGCCGGAACGAGGTAACGAGGCTTAAAAATTCATTTTAAAAAATAAATTTCGTTTCCGATATTATTATTTACATAATTAATATCTTTTTATATTTTTAAAAGCATTTACAAATTCGGAATTACATAATTAAGTTAAGTTAAATAAATATAAAATTTAATATATGCATCGAATAAAAGTCAATATATATCTATAGGAATACTTTTCTCACTAGAGGAGACGTGACCGTGTAAACAAACGTGGATAAAATGATAGATTGCTACCTTAATTTCTAGGCTCCACTAAACCCATTCCTCTCGCAGACTGCCTTGTCCCGCTTTTATCCACGTCGATTCTTGTCGAGGTTCTGGGCGGTCTTCGCAATCCGGAGCAGCCGGGCAAACCATCGCTCTTAGTTCTTCTTGCATTGCGTGCTTACGGGGGCCCAGCAGTCGGCTTTAAAGTGAAGCTCTATGAGACAGAGGTATTAATCTATCTTAACCGTAAAACTGTTAATTACTTATCGTATTCGAGGATATTGTGTATAGTATCTATCGTGCAAATTATATCGTGTAATAATTTTTTGTGTATTTGGCTTAGCCAAGGAAAATAAGCGTTGAATCTATTTAACCTTGTATATAGAAAAATTTTAATTTTTTTCGTCGGCAATTATCGCTAATATAAGCAAGTTTAGATCTGGAAAATAAACGATCGTAATATTTTTATAGCTGCGATAACATTATTATCGGTTGCGTTATTATATACCGGAATTTTTTTAATATATTTTGTATAAAATAATTCCGTATATTAATATCTTCGGCTGGATAGGTTATGGTTATTACGTTGTAATTATAAAAAGGTTAGGGTTAACCAGGTCCGAAACGCCCTCCTAATTGGAACGTAACAACCACAATCTGTACGGGCAAAAAAATAGCTGGACGGGCTTTCCCTTACCTTACTAAAATCAGGCCCTAGTTTTAAGGTTGTGGCTGCGCCATAGGCGCAGCTATAGCTAAAGCTTTTAAAAACATATGGCTTTAAGTACCGACCTACAAAAGGCCTACAGAAATCACGAACCTTAAAAATAGAGCCTGATAATACGGTAAAATATATTAAGCGCCATATTAGCAATTTTATATAAATTTTCGAAATTCTATTATGAAAATTTATAAATATAATAAGGATAAAAATATTTAAGAAAAAAATTATTATTTACAGTTTTAAAAGCTTTCTTAATTATATTTATAATACTTTTCGATCGAAACTAGATTGAAAAAGATATTAAAAAAATAGGTTAAAATTTTTATTATCAGCAAACCTTCCGTCCGGAACGCTTTCCTAGCTGCGATAACGCAACTACCATATATTGAAATGGAGCAGGGTGCAGGGTTGGATACATGGCCTGATTAATCAGTTAGTCAGCACCCCCTATATATTTCTAGCGGTCCTTTTCGCCGGGCTCAACCCCGAGAAGATTATTACTTATCTTTTATAGTTTTGCTTTATTAATCTTAATACCAGAATATAGTTTACGTTACTTTTATTATTTTTTGAACTTTCGGTTTATTCGTAATACGTTTTTCGATTATGCATTAATTAGGACCGACTTTTCCTGTCCCAATTTATCTAGCTGCCAAAAAAAGGAGATTGGCTTTAGTTAGTTACCGAGGTAACTTTCGATTTCCGATTATAAAACGGAAGGGATAAGGTTTTAATTAAAAGTACGATTACGATTACGATTATAATTATGCAGATTTAATAATAATTTGTAATAAACGATTAATAATTATAATAACGACGTAATTTTTTTCCGATTAATAAAAAAGTTGTTAAATTATTTAATTATAATACTTTATATAAATATATAGCTTTATTCGGAAAACGGTAAAGGAATATAAACGGGGACGGTAATTAATATTAAAATCTAAATTAATTACGTAATTTAAAATATTATACGTATTAATAAAAAAATTACGTAATAAAATAAATTATAAGATTTGATTAATAAGGGCTAAAAAAGTTAAAATTATATCGTTAATAACGTAATAATTAAAATTTAAATTAATTAAAATAAATATAATAACGATAAAATTAATAATATAAATAAGATAATAAATACGAACAGAAAAAAAAATAAGGTTATAAAATTATTTATTTTATATACGAAAAAAGAGTGCCGAAAAAAAATTAACGTTTTTTAATACGATATAAAAATTAAAAGAAAAACGTTACGTAATATATTTTGAACCTTTTTAACGTTAATCGGGCAATATTTTATTTAATTATTATTAAACGGTATTATTCAAGATTTATTTTTTTTATTAAATTTAAATATTATAACGTTTAAGTTAATAATAAAAATATTAATTAATAAATTAAAAAAAGTACGGTTAAATAATTAACGCTGTAATATTAATTAAAATAAAATTATTTAAACGATTAATAAAAAAAAATTACTTGCTTTTTAAATTGAATAAAAAAAAACATACTTAAATAATTATTACGGAATTATTTATTTTATATTTAAATATACTTTTGTTAAAATAACTTTTTATAACTTAAATAATTTAAAAATTAATAATATTAATTAATTTAAAATAAATTTTAATAAATTTTTTAAAAGTTTATCGAAATTTTCTAAAATTATTATTTAAATTTAATTATAATACGGATTACTTTTAATACCAAATTTTCTTAATTTTACGAAAAATTAAAATTTTGCTTTAAATATAACCGCTTAATAGCGATTAATAAAAGATTTTTACGATAATAAGTTTAATAAAGTTAAACCCCGGCATAATAATAATCCGATCGGATTTTTAAAATTTATTAAAAACTTAAACATATAAATTATTTTTAAAATTAGTATTAAAATACCGAAAAAACAAAAAATTATATTAATTTAAACCCTTTTAAAGTTATTTATAGCATTTATAATATCTATACCGAACGTTATATTTTTCGGATAAACCGATTAATTCGAATACGGTTGTTTTGCATGTTTTATAAATAAGTTTTCGTTTTTTATAATTTTTCCAAATCCGTTAACTTATTTAAACTTTTGTTTTTTAGAAACCGGAATTATTAATTAAGTTAAAAAAATTATTCGATTATAGAAAAAATACAAATTTCCGGAATTTAAAATATTTATCGAATTATTATTTTGGACCGGGAGCAATAATATAAAGGATCGAATTAAAGCAGTTATTAATAAAGTAATTAAATAAGACGACGTAATTAAAATCGTTTTGAAAATTTTTAAACTATAGGATTTAAAGTAGATTCGGATTATTAAAAATCGATTAAAAATTTTAATTAAGTTTGCGATTATTATTTAAAGTATGCCGTTAAAATAAAAGACGTTTTAAAAAAAGCTAGGCAAAAAAAGTAATTAATTAATAAAAACGAATATATTAAAAGCTTATTAAAAAGCTTATTAATCGGTTATTTCGAAAAAGTTATTAACAATTTAAATATGTAACTTAAGAACTTATACGTAATAACTTACGATAAAGCTTTTATATTAATTAAAGGTTAGGCCATAAATAAAGTTGCATTTTTTAAATACGAAGGACGTAACCGATAATACGAAGGCGTCCGTTTCGATATTAAGCAAGAAAATAAGGATTAGTTTTATTCGGTTTAGCAGCTTAAATTATAACGATAAAAAAACTTTTATTTACGGTAATTATTATCGAATTAAATCGATTAAATATCGAAAATTACAAACGCGTTATAAGATTTAAAATTAATTAAACTTAATAAATTTAGAATTTCGAAGTTTTTAAAAAGAAAATAAAAAACTGAAAAGCAGCCCGGATATTATAATATTACGTTCCGTTAAAATAAAAAATACCTTAAATATTTAATTATGGTATCGATTTTTCGATTAATATATTTAATTTTTACCCGGATAAATTTAATTAATTAAATTTTTACCGTAAATAAAATAAATACCGAGATCGAAAAGGTTATTAAAGCGGTTATTAAGGTTATAATAAACGTTGTGGTAATTTTGATTAAAGTATTTATTAATTTTATTAAAAACTTAAATATAATATAAAAAAATGCCGCTTATTTATTAATATAGAAATTACCGGATTAATCTTATTTGCCGACGACGGTTATACCATTTTTTTAAAGCCTTAAAAAATAAAGTTATTTGAAGCATAATTTAAATTTAATAAATTTTAAAAAATTAAACGATCGAATAATAAATTTTAATTTAAAAAAAAATCTTAAAATGGATTTATAATTTATTCACCTTCTTTACCCGATTTAAGGAAAAAATACGGTATTTCGATCGGCGAAACGATATTTTCCGAGATATTAATAGTTAATTAACCAACTTCGATCCGGATATTATTAATTAAATTAAACCTTAAAAATATATTACGATTTTATAATTAAATCGATAAAAATCCGATATTAATTAAAATAAGGTAATTAAAATTAATATAATTTATTTCGTTAATTATAAAGAAAAACCGTTTTATAAAAAGGTATTTTTATACGAATAATTATAAAGCAATTCCGTTAAAAGCAAAAATACCCGTTACCTAAAAAAAAACCCGAATTTTAAAAAGCGATAACTTTAAATAATTAGTAGTACTTATTAACGTTATAATAGCTAAGCGATTCAGAAATAAAAAAGATAATTTTAAAAATACAAAAAGGAATAAAATTAAATACGAAATTAACGATAATAACTTAATATTTAAAAACCTTGCATTTTATAATATGGAAATCGATTCTTAAATAAATAATACTTTTCGGATAAATGTTAATATCCTTTAAATAAACGATATTACTTAAACGGAAAATACCTTTATTTATAAAGGCTTAATCGATAAATATGTAATTAAATTTTAGAAAAAAAAGATTTAAAAGTATTTTAAAAGAAAGTTTAAAATTATTTAGTTCGAATTAATCGAAATTTGCCCAGATTTCGGAAAAACTTTTAAAGACTTTATGGTTATTAAAACTTTAAAAATACTTAGCCGTAAAAATATAAAAACGATTAAAATAACCGGAGTTAAAATACGAAAATTAAAACCTTTAAAAATAAAAAAATTCCTTAAAACCTTTATTATAAATATCGGTTATATAATTAAAAATTAAAAAAAAGCTAAAGTTTTATTAATCTAATAATATAGCCTAATTAGATATATTATTCCGTTATTTAAATTAACAATGAAAGCAGGTTATAAAAACGGCGAAAATTTAATTAATAAAATTATCGATACCGGAACTAAATTTAACGTTATCGTTACGTCGTACGTTAAATAATATAAATTAACCATAAAACAAATACGTATATCGTTTATAGATTTTAATGTTCAAAAAAGGATTTTATTTAAAAATATTATCGAAATACCTGTTTAATTAGTTAGTTAATTAATTAATTTTTTTTATTTGTCGTTAATAATTATTACGTTACGTAATTATTAATATTAAAATTTAAATTTATAGTTAAATCGAAAATAACGTTAAATATAAACCCGGACGTAATAAAAAGAACCTTAAAATTTGGCCTGTTAAAAATTATTATCTTTTTAATTTTTATTAAAAAAGTTACGTATAATATCCGTATTAATAAAAAACTTGAAAAAAAGCAGCCGGTAAAACAATAAACCGTTTTATTAACGAAAACAAACTTTTAAGCGAAAATACGAACGAATACGTTATAAGCCCTGACGTTTTTTCGATTAATAATATATATATTAATTAAAACCCCAAAATAATTAAAAAAAATTTAAATAATAAGCTAAAACCCGGAAATATTTTCTTACATTAATTTAACGATAAAGAACTTATATATACCTTATATAAAATACTATAGGACAAAATGTAACAAAACATTAATAATAGTTAAACCGTATAAATTAAGAGGATATATAAACCGAAATAAAAAAAGATGGTTTTAGGCGATAATATGCTACCAAACGAATTAGTATTACCCAAAAACCCGGATTAAAAAGTTATTAATTAAAATAAAATAAAAACTTAAGAAATTTAATATATCATTAATTACCTTATTTCCTAAATTTATTATTATATTACGAAATACCCGACTTCCTATAAAAAAGGTTAAAGTTATTTTTAATTAGCTTAATAACAAATTTAACCGTATTAAAAAGGCCTTATTTAAAAAAATACTTTTTTACAAAAAAATTATTTTAACTTAAAATTAGTAAAATTATAATAAAATTAAATCGAATATTACGTTAAATTAAAAAATCCGGATAATTCCTTATAAAACATAATAAATTAAAAATATAATAATACCGGTTAGCTTTAAAAATAGATTAATCGAAATATTACGAATACGTATTTAATAAAAAATATTCGAATAGTTTTATAGCGTATAGAAAAATGCTTAATTTTTTATTAAAAAAAAACGGTAACCTGCAATTAATTAATTATATTACCAAATTAAACATTATTATTTTGCAAAATAACTTTACGCCAAAAAATTACGACAAATCTTTTGCAGATTTTGCTATATATTCGTTAATTATTTTGATAAATTTTTTTTCCGATTACGATTAAGTTATATTAACTTTTATTAATAAAAATCTTATTATTTTCGCAATATTTTTAGGATTTTTTAAATATCTTAATAAATTTATAAAATTTATTAACTTTATAACTTATTTTTACCACGTAATAAAAAAGATTTTTAACGATTTAATACCCGATATTACCCGGCCATTTATCGACGACGTCGGTATTAAAGGTTTAAAAACAAATATAACGATAAAATCTTTTTTTTAAAGATTCGGCGATACGTATACGAACCTATCGTTAATATAAATAAAACCTTTATTAATTATAAGCTTATTAAGATATTGATTAATATAAAAAAACTTTAATAATATTAAAAAATAACTGTTATAATCAGATTTTTTACAGAATAAATAAACGATAACCAGATATAACTAAGGTAAAAAAGATCCTAGAAATTCCGTTATATAAAAACATTTCGAAAATTAAAGCTTTCCTAAATATCGTTATTTATTACCGGATTTTTATTATATATTTCACTATTAAAACCGAACCTTTTATACGTTTATTCCGGAAAAATTAACTTTTTGTTTAAAAATTTAATTAAAACCGTATTATAAAAAATATAAAAAAAACGATTATTATTACCATAAACTTAATTATTTTAAGTTATAATCTTATTATAAACAAAATTATTATAAAAATAAATACGAACAAAAACGGCTTTAAAAATACTTTTAATTAAATAATTAATAATATCGAATATTTTATACGCTTTAAAAATAATATTTAAAAAAACGTTAATCTAAATTATAATATTAACAAACTAAAATATCGAATTATTTTTAAGGTTTTAAGAAAATTTCGAAATCATATTTACGAAATTTAATTTATGTTAAAAATAAACGTTAAAATATTAATAACTTAAATTAATAATTCCTTAAACTTTTTACCTAAAACCGTATTTACCCGTTAAATTACCTAAATAAAAATATTCAACTTTAAAATTAAATATATTCCTAATAAAAAAAATTTAACCGCCGATAATTTATCCCGAAAGCCGCCTAAAATCTTTAACGTATTAAACGATTAATAAAAAAAAATCGATAATTTTATTAATATCCAGCTAAACGTTATTAGACTTAATTTTATCCTAACCGGTACAGCTTTAATTTTTATTAAAACAAATAAAAAAAACTTTTATTAAAAACTGGTTTAAAAAATCGCAAAAATATACCAGGTTCCTTACGATATTAAACCTTTTTAATCGATTACATAAAACCTTTAAAAAAAAAAGCCGCTTTTAAAGCCGAAACGTTAAAATATTATAACCGAAATAATATTTTATAACGTAAAACGAATAGATAATACGGCAACCGTAAAGTTATCGACATTAAACAAAAACGACTTACGGTAATTAAATAATATTATAAAAATTATAACCATAAATAACGAAACTTAGCTTATTATCGCATAATAACTTTTTATTATTAACGCGGATTATTTAATTATATTCGAAAAAGAATATAGGCATATACAAAATATCAAAAAGTAACTAATTAACGGTTTAAATAAAACTATAGCTTTTCGCAACTTATTAATATAGTTATTATTTAAATAATTAATATTTAATTTATGCTTAATGTTAACGGTTACAAAATTACGGTCGAAATAAAGTTCAAATTATGTAACTACTTAAAAATTAAAACCTTACGTTTTATTACGTTAATAACGATTAAAAAGTTTTTAAATAAATATATCTTTTACCGATATAATATCCCGATTAAAATCAAAATAAATAATAACGTTAAGAATAAAAACAAAATAATTAAAATTTATAATATATTTAAAATTTAACGAAAAGTTAAAATTACGTATACCGCCTAACGATAAAGCCTAATTATAAAAAATACGTCCCGATTATTAAAATTTTAATAAAAGTAACAAATAATACCGGTAAAAATTAAATTAAACTTTTATTTAAAATGGTCTTCACCGACAATACCATTATAAAAAATTACGGCCTAAACCCGCATAAACTGCTAAACAGACAAAAAGCGCTTTTACCGGTCGAAATAATTTTACCGATATAAAAAATTATAACATAAAGTTTTAAAATTTTAAAAAAAAATTTAATTACCCAAAAAATGCGGCTTTTAAAAAAGAAAACTAAAAACGTAACCAAAATTACCAAAATTATTGCGAATTAACGTCGTAAAGCTACTAAACTTACAAACTAAAAAATTAAAAATAAAATAAAAAATAAAATTTTAAAAATAAACGATTTAATATTATTATATAATAGGCCCTGATATATAAATATATTTAAAAATATAAAGCTTAAATATTACTAAATTCACCCGTATTTAATTAATAATATTATTAATTTAAATATTTATTACTTAAAAAAAATTAATAAAACAAACTTATAAAAAGTTTTCCTTATTAATAAATTAAAATAATTTATAAAAAACGAAAAAAAATATTAAAAACCGATTAATTTATAAGAAAATAATTAAATAAAACCCTTTATTAGTTAACGGGATAATAAAAGATCGGATATTTTTAATATTATTAACGTTAAATTGTTAAAAAATTAATAACTTAAAACTTTAAAACTTATAAAAATAAATATTAAAATATAAATATTTAATAATTAACTCGAAAATTACGTAATTATAAATAATAATAATATACCGGAAACAAACGGATTAAAAAAACGGAAAAAATTAACGTAATTAATTACAAAAAATTAAAATATAAAAGCTTTATTATACTTTATTATTACCTTATTTATTATTATTTTAAACGATACTTACTATACCTTATTTATAATTAATATCTTTAATTATATTTATCCGGTATTAAATTTCCGAAATATGTTTTTTAATTTTATTCCGAAACTAATTTTTATCGAATATTTTTTTAATCGAATAAATATCGTTACGAATATCCTTTTTAATTTAGATTAACCGTTTATAATTTGCCTTAAAATTTTCAAATCGATTATTTTAAAAGGTATAATTATAACTTTCGATAAACCCGACGTAATTACCGCAAAAATTTTTATAAAATCCCGGAATCGATTAATACCTAAAAAAAATATATATATATTATATTATTCGAATTACTTTAATATTTTATATCGTCGTTTACATAATGTATACGGAATAATATTAAATACCCCGAAAGTTTAAATTAATAAATTAATAACATACCGAAAGTTTTTAATAAGCAAAAATATATAAAAATTCGTAAGCCCGGCCCGAAATATCTCGACGTATATAAAATAAGACGGTAATTTTTTACTTTCGTCTTAAAGTATAGCGATTATATTAAATTAAATATTTATAATTACTTAAAATTTTTTACCTTCGATTCCTTATCGTATATATTAACCGGTAGCTGGACCGCCGACCAAGCTAATAAATATAACCCCGAATATTTTATATTAATTAATAAAAATTCGTTAAAAATATTATAAAAATTAAAAAATATTTACCTTAATATACTTAAACGTTATATAATATATAATACTTTAATTATTCCAGAATTAAGTTAATTTCTGTAAACGTTTAATTTAAAAGTTAAAAAAACGTAATATTTTAATACTTAAAAATAACCTTGAGAACCGATTAATAATACACAAATCTGCTAAAATAATCGATGCCGTCGATAAAAACCTTAAAATAATATTGCAAAATTAAAATATTTTAAAAAATGAAAATATAACCGATATGAATTAGCGGCTACCGGTTATTTATTTAATAATACCTAAAATTAAGCTAAATATTAAAGTTTTTATTATTTCGATTAACGGTAATATATATTAAAAAAATTAAAATTTAAAAAGTTATAAATTATTTATAACCGGTATTTTAAATAATAAGGCATTTTAATTAAATATTATATTACGAAATTTATATTAAAAAAAACCTAATTCGTAAATAAATACCCGGTAATATATTAAATTTTAAGCCTTACGGATATTATTAAAGTTATATAAAAACTTAATATTCCGATTAATAATTAAAACGTTATCGGTATAACGAATTATAATTTTAAAAAATATAATTATATTTAATATAATTAAAACCTTACGACGTTAAATAAAGTTATATTCGAATTTACGTATATTTTGCTTAACCTTACGATCGACGGGCTTAATATTATCGAAACCTAATAATTTATTACTTAATCCGGATTATTTTTTAATAAATAACTTTTTTATAAAAGCGATAAATTTACTTAGGTTTATACTTTCACGAAAATTTTAAATATTACATAAATTTAATAATTTGCGAAAATTTATAATAAATTAATTAAAAAAACGGAAATAATTATATATACGTTTAAATATATATTAAGTTTTAAAAATAAATATAATTAGGAAAAAAAAGTTAATATAATTTATGGAAAAGAAAGTTATAAAAAAATGTAGGTATAAAAATAATTATATAATTAATTAAAAAAACGTACCGACGACTATATTTCTTTTTATATAATATCGAATAAAAATATTAAAAGTTTTCTCGGCGTATATGTATTTTATAACAAAATTTAATATATTAACTTTATATATACTTAATTAATTACGTATATAATTTGGTATTATTTTTTAACGAATTCCTGTATTTATATAACTTAATATTTATAACTTATTTATATTTTTATATATTTATACCTAAATATTAATATTTTTATATTTATATATACCTGCATATTATATATTACTTCTATTTATTATTATTATTACCTTTAATTATTATATATTATTTTAATCGTACCTATATATTTTAATTAATTTAATATTAATTATAATATCGTCGTTTAAAAAGCGTATTATATAAAATAAAAACGAAAAATTTAAAAAGTTAAATATATTATATTTTGAGAATTTTAATTAATTTCTTAATATACTTATATAAAATATCGATAATATAAACTACGTATTATATAAAATGCATAATAAAAACCGTACTTCTTATTCTTTTATAATACTAAACCCGAAGTTATACTTTAATCGGTTTATTTTCATTACCTTATATAATAAAGGTAATACCCGTTTATAACGAAAAACCATTTTACCTTTTTTATAATCCAATAATTTTTAAAATAACGTAATATCGGCCGGATTATAACAAACCTTAATAATTATGCAAAATAAAAAATACTTACGATTATAATATATTATAATAATTATTTAAATAATTACTATAATTATTTTATCCGGAATTATAACCGTTATTTTAAAAGCCGGAAAAATAATTAATAAAAGTTAGGTTATTATTATCCCTAATAAAACAAAAAAATAATCCGGGTTTATAATTTTAAATATATTTAATTTATTATTTAGCTTAAAATATTAATCGATAACAAAAAAAAAAGGTTACTAAGTTAATATATTTTATATCCGATTAAAAAAAACGATCGTATTTTTTATTACTTGCCCGTCCGAAAAATATATTAAGTTACTTTTGCAAAAATATCGAAAAGCTTAAAAGGATTTAGCTTTCGGCAACCCGCCTATACGTATAACGATCGCTAATATACCGTCCTAAAATATATCATAAATTTACGGTTTATAAGTTACTTATACGTTTTACTTTATTATTTATAACTTAAAACGATAAAGTAAATTTATATTATACAAAAAAAACGTTATATTAAATAATATGGAAAAAACGATTAAAAATTACCTTAGATTTAAATTAAAATAAAAAAATATTTTAAAGCCTGCAGGATTATAACTTAACAAATTTTTATTCCCGTCCAGCAACAATAATAAAAAGCTAAATATTAGTAAAGCTTTAAATTTTAAAAATGTTTAATAATTAAGCTTAATTTCCTTTATTTAAAAAAAATACGACCTTAAAAAATTAACTTTACGAATTACCGGAATTCCGATACCTCCCTTATAGCCTATTCGTCCCAAATATATATTACCGATATAACCCCCCAAACTTATTTTCGAACCGAAGTATAAATCTCCACCGGCCGTGGATAATTAGCAAGTATAAATAATAATAAAGGGCCGGTATAATATACCGTATAAATAGGTGGGAGATACTTATAAAATAATAACATAACGACCAGAACTATATTTCCTTTAAAGTTAGCCTAGTTGGCCTAAATATAAGGCCTTAATCGTTAAAAAAAAAGGAGGATAAGGTATAAAAAGAAAAAAAAAACGCCAAATAAAGTAAAAATTTAACTAAACGTAAAAAACGAAATCTTAAGTTAAAAAAGTTAGAAAATAAGCCGCGTAAACGTTAATTAAATTAATTAATAAGTTTTATATATATTTTATAAAGTTAGAAATTAATAACGTTAAGTTTTGATTTAATTATTTTTTAAAATAAATTAAAAACAATTTGATTTTATAAAAAAAGAGTTAAAATGAAATAGGGTATAGGGTCGGATATATGGCCTGATTAATTAGTTAATTCACATCCCTTATGTATTTCTAGCGGTCCTTTTCGCCGGGCTTAACCCTAAGAATATTATTATTTATCTTTTATAATTTTGCTTTATTGGTCTTAACACCAGAATATAGTTTGCGTTACCTTCATTATCTCTTAAACCCTGGGCTTACTCGTGACACGCTTTTCGATTACGCACTGATCAGGACCGACTCTCCCCGTCCCATTTCAATATAACATTTTGCCATGAGCCTTCCAAGTTAATCTAGTAGGGGAGAAGCCCGTCCAGCTATTCTTTTACCCGTACGAATTATGGTTAGTGCGTCGTAGCTAGGAGGGCGTTCCGGACCTAGCTAACCCCAACCTTTTTATAGCTGCAACGTAACAACTATAACTCGTACGGCCGAAAATAATGTTATACGGACTGTCCTCATACAGAGTATACTAGGGAATGTCGGTATATAATGACGCAACCTATAGTAATGCTGTTATAGCTATAAAAACGTTACGGTCGTCCATTTTCTCAACTGAAATTTGATTATATTAATTGTAATTACTGTTAAAAAAAAGTGAAAAATTTCTTATATATATATCAAATTTTATTGGACCAGTATATCAAATTATGTATTTTTTAAACTTATTTTAGTTTTATAATTTTAAATTTTTAAATATTTTAAAGAATATTAAAAAGAAAGTGAATGACTTTATTATTAATACCGAAAACGAAATTTATTTTCCGAAAATAATGTTTAAACCTCATTAGCTTGTTACGGAAATATGGAATTTAATTGGTTAAAATTTAATGTAATATAATAATATTAAAAAAGAATTAAAAAACGAGGCACTAAAAGCTTAAACTAGCTAAAGCAACTTTTTCTATATTAAATTACCTTTAAAAGACCTATAGCAAAATATTATATATACTAATTACGTTATTGTTATTAAGAAAACGTTTTGGACGAAAGGTTTGCCGGTAATAAAATTTTTAATATTTTTTTTTAATATTTTTATTAATTTAATGCCGATCGGAAAGCTATATTTATAATTCAAAAACCTTTTTAATGGTATATATAATAAGCCTTTTTTTATTTCATTAAATATTTTTATTGTTATTATATTTATATATTTCTACGATAGATTTTCGGAAATTTATATAAAAGTGCCGATATGGCGTCCAATATTTTGTACCGTGCCATTAGGCCTTATCTTTCAGGTGCGTATTTTATGTAGGTTCTTTGTGTGTCGGTATTTTGAGCTACATGTTTTTGGAAGCCCTAGCCACGGCTGCGCCGTAGACGTTACCTCAACTAGCTCAGGCCTCGCTGGCTCTTTTTTAAAGTTATTTAAGTACCGTTGCATAACGCTAATAATCAACTAATCAAATCTCAAATCTCCGTAACGAGCCAGCTAGACTTTATTGTTATCTTAAAAAAAGCGCGCTTTATTAGTAGATTTCCTTTTAATTCCTTTTATTTATTTAATTTAAAAGATATCAGTTGCGTAACCAATTTATTTCCAATAGATTTCAGATTTTATGTACGCGACGAAGAAAAAGCTAATATATATTGGAAAACTTTTTTTTCGGTAATTGCATTTAATTTAGCCAAGTTTGGGTTTAGGAAATAGACGACCCCAACGCCCTTATGGCTAAGACAGCATGACTATTAGTCACGTTATTATGTACCGGACTTTTCTAATATATTTTAGATAGAAAAAGTCCGTATATTAATTTTTTCGATCGTACGGGTTGATGTTATTATGTCGTATCTATATAAAGATTAAAAGTAGTTAAATTTCGAACGATTTTTTAATTACGATAACGCAATAATTATATATAATATCTTATTATAGACCTTTTAAAAGTAATTCGGTATTACAAAAGCTCGTCCAGCTATTTTTTTAGTCGTACGGATTATAGTTATTACGTTATAATTAAGAAAGCGTTTCGAACGAAAAGTTTAGTAATAATAAAAATTTCCGTTTATTTTGTTTAATATTTATATTAAACCAGTTGCGATCGAAACGTTATATCTATAATTAAAACATTTTTTAAATCAAATATAATAAAATTTTATTTTATTTTATTAAATATTTTTATCTTTATTATATTAATAAGTTTTTAATATAAAATATCGAAAATTTATATAAAAGTGCCGATATGGCGTTCAATATTTTGTCCCGTGCCATTAGGCCCGATTTTTAAGGTTTGAGTGTTTTTGTGGGTCATTTCCAATTGGGTTAGCGTGCTACCTGAAGCTACGTAGCTGCGCCTACGGCGCAGCTAACCTCAAAAAAAGGGCTTGATTTTAGTAAGACAAGTTACCTCAGCTAGCTCAGGCCTGGCTGGCTCTTTTTCAAAGTGACTCAAGTACCGCTTTATAACGCTAATAATTAACCAATCAAATCTCAAATCCCCATACGGAGCCAACGAGGCCTAAAGATTAAAGTTTAAAAAACGGGCTTAATTAACAAATCTCCTTTTAATTCCTTTTATTTTATTAAGAAAATTCACATTACGCAATTAATTTATTTATAATAAATTTAATATTTTATATGCGCGTCAAATAAAAGCTAATATATAGTCAGAAAGTTTTTTAAAAATTTTTTTCGACAGCAATTACAGCCAATATAACCAAAGTCAAATTTAGGAAATAAATAACCGTAACGCCATTATTGCGGCGACAATATAACCATCGGTCGCATTATTATATACCGAACTTTCCTAGTATTCTGTCTGGGGATAGTTCGTACATCAATTTTTTTAGCCGTACGGATTCTAGTTATTACGTTGAAACTATAAAAAAGTTAAAGTTAAAATCCGTTAACTAAATCCGAAACGCCCTTATAGCTGCGACGTAACAGCCATAATCCGTACGGCTAAAAAAATAACTAGACGGGATTTTTTCGTATTACAAGGCCTATACCAAAATACTATATATAGCGGTTACGCTACCGCAGCTAGGTGTCAGACATAAGCGTGTATTCAGTATTGGGGTCAAAACAGTTGTTGTATTGATCATGGAGTCCTTGGACCGTGTCGGTCGGGGCTTATTACTTGTAGATGTGGCTTGTGTAGTCCCCACCTAAGCCACAGGTAATCTCCGTGGCGTTTTATCTTAGAACCTCTAATATCAACAGTTATCTGACAAATAACTATCTCATTCTGATCGGAATCATCTATGATAGATTACGTATTGTCTTTTTTATTGTCCGAGTTAGCTACGTCGATTTCTATTACGACTTCGTGATTTTAAAGGTGGTACGGTTCTTGGTCCGTCGTGTTATAACCAAGGGGCTTGGCCCATTGACAGACGGTCGAAGAACGTGGGTAATGTCCCCGACATGGGTCTAAATCACTGGCTCAAACCAGCTCAATATATTTGATTGGATCAGCAGAGGCTTAGCACCTTGAGCCGGTTAAGCCAGGGAGATGGCTTAAGGGAGCTCGTAGGGCTTAAAGGCGTTCTGCCACTATAATTCAATTCGAGCCTGTTATGACCCAAGGACTTGGCCCATTGCCAGACGGTCGGAGGATGTGTGGATATCTCCGATAAAGGGTCTTGGCTTACGTGACCAGGCTCGATGGGTTTAGTGGAGAAAATGGGGCTTGGCGCTTCGAGCCAGTCGAGTAAAGGAAGTGACTCGACGGGCTCGACGGGCTCAACGAGACTCGACCACTATGAATGGATCGAGCCAGTTCGAGTACTTCGAGCCAAGACAAATATATATACGCTCATTATTTCCATAGCTTAGATAGCACCAGCTTGCAATGACAATTGGTTACCCAGATCACCTACGGTTATCTGCTATTACCAGACGTGACTATCACCTTATTGCTCAGACTCCCACGATACCACTGCCAACATAAACCGTACGACTAGGTTTAATAGTTGGTTAAGCCCATAGCCGTCACAGAGCCGGTCTAAGCCTGTTAAACTAAGACAAGTATATATACGCTTATAATTTTCATAGTTTAGATAATATCAGCTTACAATATAATTTAGTTACCTAGATTACCTACGGTTATCTGCTATTATCAAACGTAATTATTATCTTATTGTTCAAAATCCTATGATACCATTACTAACATAAACCGTACGATTAGGTTTAATAATTAGTTAAGCCTATAGCCGTTATACGTTACAAACTTTTATTCAGTAATACCGTTAGACTTTAGACAATATTTAACATTATCATTATGTCGATCAATACTCAAAATACCGTTATTTAGCAACTTTAGGCAAAAGTTAGCCGATTTAAGAATAAACCTAAAGCCGTAGTACCAACTATAGCAACTACTAAAATTAAAGTCAAAAAGCCCGAACCTTACAATAAAAAATATATCTAAATATTCCTTATTTAAACTAAAATATACCTCCGATTTTTAGGATTAGAAAATCCGCCAGATCAAATTTTTGCTATAGCAGCCTGCTTTATTAGAGATATCGTATATTAGTTCGAACTCATTATATGAAATTATTTAAAAGTTAAAAAGTCTGATAAGAAAAGAATTGCTAAAAATGTTTTCGAACATTATATTAATTTCGAAAATAAGCTTCTAAATAATTTTACTAATCCGGACAAAAAACGGACCGTAACCCAAAAACTTTTCTAATTACGATAAAAGGATTAACGTCTAAATATACTATAACATTCAAAAACTTAGCCGCCAAAGCCGGATATAGAAGCGATAAAAACGCTATTATAATCGATATATTTTATAGAAAATTAAAAGAAAACGTTAAGGACAAATTAATCAAGGTTAATCGGACCATAAGCCTAAATAAGTACATCGTCGAGGCCGTAAAAATCGACAACCGATAATTTAAGAAACGATAAAAAAATACTTTATTTCAAAATTAAGGTACCTTAAAACTAACTAAAAAAGGAAACGTAACTTACTTTCGACCTTATACAGAACTAACTAGGATCTATAAAGTTAAAAATTATCTAATTTAGAAAGAACTTAATCACTTACAATAATCACGGAAAACAGGAATATATTACACCGCAATATAAGGGCTAGAAATAATTACGACAATAAACTCTAGCTTTCGAAGGTTAGCACTAGAAAAACAATTAACAACAAAAAGATATTAACATAATTCGCGTTTAATACCCTTCGTTAAAAGTACGATGAGGATTAAAGAAGGCTAAAAAGCTGTTCCAAGAAGCAGTTAAAAAGACCATTTGTACCAAGCTAACTCTTACCAAATAGCTCCAAAAGTATAAGAGATAAAAGAAACTAGAAAAGTATAATTCATTTCTCTATATACAACAGAAACGAAAATTAAGAAATAATTAGACAATATTCGACGCTTAAATAAAGGAATACTGGAAATAAAACGAAAACTTAACCTAAGAAAACCTGATTAATACGGAAAACTTTACGCGGTCAACTATTGTTACGGCCAGCGAAATATAGCATGATAGCTAGTTTATTGGCGCTATGAACGAAGATTCTAAGCTGAAGAAAAGAAGGAAGGAAAGGCAGAGTCGCAAAGTACGTGAAGATCTACAAATGTCCCTACTTTCTGTGTGGCAGGTGGCTAGTTCGTGTGGCAGCTGGCTAGTTCGTGTGGCAGCTGTCAGCCCCACGTGACGGTTGCCAGCCTTACGGGACGGTTGCCAGCTTTACGGTTTGATCCTGGTGGCTGCCGTTATATTACCACTTCCTAGAAACTTGTATACGATTAAAGAAAGTATACGAGTCTTTGTTAGTTATAGGTGCCGTTTTTTCCTTATTGATCCGGTTCCTGCTTTCGCGGCTTTATTGTTATCGGGATAGTTTTCGTTAATCTCGTCGGCCGCCATTACGCGTATCCATTTTTATAAGCGGACCGGTGGTTTAGGTGCTTTAGGATGTTCCGTATGGAACCGTTTTACTACGATCGGTACGTTTTTAAAGTTGGCTACGGAATATTATGTTTCGTCGGGATCGCAGTTTTTTTATTTAGCCTGATATTGCAGCTTTTTATGGCGCCCGTTAAGTTTTAACTGTTCGATTTGTTCCATCTCGAACTTTGGTTTACCGTTGATTTTTTTAGGTAACGGTGATGTTTGGGTTTATTAAGGTAACGGGTTATCGTTAGCTTTGCGTAACCGATCGGTATGGAATAAGTTAATTATTTTATAGTTCGGCGGCAAATCAAAAACGAAATTATGTTTACGTTTTTTTATAACTTTAAAGGGTTTTATTTATTATGAGTTTAAGTGGATAATTAGTGTTTGCGTTACGAAACCTTTTTTATGGAGTAAAATTTTGTCGCCGACTTTAAAGTCGGCTGGATGACGTTTTTTGTTGGCCTATACTTTTTAATGTTTTTACGTTTTTAACGCGGCTTTTTTCGCAAGCGTTTAAATATTTTTAATTTGTTTAACGATTGTTAATATCTCTTAAATTAGCTCGGTTTCTGCCTTTATTATATTTAAGTTTAGCGATAATAAATTCCGAATATTTTTGTTTAATATAAATTTTAACGGGGTTATGTTAATTAACGAATATTATAATAAATTATGCGCGAAATTTAATGCCGGTATATATACGCTTTAATTATTTTGGTATTTGTCGATATAAAAGCGTAAACGTTAATTTAGCTTTTGGTTTATAAATTTAATAACTTTTTAGGTTTACGGATATAAGACGTTTCCGTAACGATATTTTGTACCGGTAAGTTCGTTTAATTTAATTAGGAATTAAAAAATAAATTATTTTACGTTATCGTTAATTTAAATAACGGGCATTTTAAGAAAACGATATAGGTATTGATAATATCGGTTAACTAAGGTTTTGGCGGTATTAGTTTTTTTATTTAATAAGGTTACTATAATTTTGCTAAGTTTGTCGATAAACGTTTATATATAATTATAACCGTAACGGTTTTTTGGCATATTTTTTCTGTCAACGACGACGTAATTTTAAATATTATTCGGAATAAAGAAAAGGTAAAGAAGTTCCGGGGTTTTGTTTCGAGGCGTATTATTTCGATGGTAATCGTAATAGTTTTGAATATATTGTCGGATATCTTGTTTAAGCCGGGGTTAGGTATATTTCCGTATCAGTATTTTGATTACTTTGTTTTAGTTAAGGTACGCGAATATTTTAGATACGTAAGCTTTACGGATAAATACGGTACGAAGAAAGATGCGACCGTTAGTTATTTTTTCGGGTATTATTAATTTCTTATTTTTTTTGCTTAAATTTTATACTTCGTTTTCGTAACGGATAAGGTCGACCAGGTTAGTACCTTGTGGAATATTTTTGATTCGTATCTTAATCGGCATTTCGTTAGTGGCAGTGATAAGAAAGTTTAGTCGTTTTGGCGGAATTAAGGCCTGGTTCCTTTTTTTTTTCGGGTTTTAATTATAAGTAAATTTACCGTTTTTCGTAATAAGGTATCCGCGGTAATATTTTCTTTGTTAGGTCGATATTAAAAGGTAATATCGAAGTTAAAAAGGAAATCGGTTTATCGGATTTAACGTATAAAAAAAACGTATTTGTTCGTAAAATATAATAAAGCTTGGTAATCGGTAATAATAAAAATTTTTTGTTCTTAGAATCTAAGATAATAATGTTCGAAGGTTTGGATTACCGTAAGCAGCTTTCGGTTTTAAATAAGATACGCCTTTTTTGCTAAGGTTATAATTTTCGAAAAATATTTTACGGGTTTTTATTTATTATTTTCTTATTATTACCAAATAATACCTCCGGTTACGTTACGGGATACGTTTATTTCCATTTTGGTCGATCGGCTAGGTCGAAAAAAGGCCAAATTAGGGTTTCGTAAACGAGCCGTTTTATTTTTTCGAAGGTTTTTTTTTGTTTAGGTTTTATTACGAAAAAGGTATCTTTTTTTAATAAGCGGTTTGATAATTCGATTATGCCGTTTTTATAGTAATAGAATATTCGTACGTAGTTATAAAGTTTTATAAATAAACGGATTGCGGTACGGTTATTAAGGTTTTCGAATTTTTATTTTTGGATTATTTTAATTTTAGCTGGGTTAATAAAAATATTTATACCAGTTTTTATGATAATACCGAAGTAATCCATTTTTTTGACGTTAAACCGGAACTTTTTAATATTTTTTTAAAGGTTGGTTTTATATAGCCGGTAAATAACTTTTTCGTAATATTTTTAATATTTTTTCTTAGGGCCGGAACAAATTAATACGTCGTCGGCGTAAGCATTTACGTAATAATCGAGAAGTTTATGCAATTAAGTATTAATAAACGATTATTATTAAATAAAGCTTATTTTGAATTTAAATGGAAATATTTTTTATTAAAACGTTTTTTAACGGATTTTAAATGTTATTAAATATTCCGACTTAATAACGATACGAAGTTTATAGAACGTTTGGATAATGTCGATCTTGGTAAAGCGTTTAACATTTCAATAGTTAAATATAATATCGTTAAATAAAGGGGCTGGGATAAGGTAATTTTTTAAATGTTAACTTTTTTAACGGTAATCGATATAAAACCGGCATTCCGACAAATAAAGTTTTGGGGCAAATAGAATTAAAGCGGCGTTTTTTCGTATATATAATTCGATAAAATTTATTTTTAACAATTTGTTTATTACTTTTTTTTTAACGGGAGGTACTAGATAAGCGTTTTGTAAATGGGGGTTTTAGAGGCAGGTATCGGCCGGTCGAATTCCAGAATTACGTTATAGCCAGGTCGGAAGTTTGGAAAGATGTTAGTTTTTTTTTTTTTGAAAAGAATTTTTTTAAATAGGCGAAAGGTTTTGGTAAAAGCTTTTGGATTCGTTTTACGTATTCCGGATCTTTATTTTCGGGAAAAGGGATTTTTTGGTTGTTATATATTTTTTAATTTTTAAAGCGGTTACCGTTATAACGTTCGATTTTTTATTTTTAAAAGGAATAGTTTTTTGGAATAGCGGGTATTTGCTTTATCGTTTCGTACGGGGGTTGGTTTTTAATTTATTTACTAACGAGGCGATAATTACGTTATTTTTAACAGTTTTCATAATGGAAATGGTCGGCTTAATATTATATACGTCCGGTATATCTTTTTTATTTATTATATTTAACGGAATAATAAGTACGGGTATTAAGGTAGAATCGTTTTCGGGTTTTTTTTATAAGCGTCGAAGGATTTAGTATTGTTTATCGGCCTTTTTTATAACGCGGTCGCGGCAGTAAACGTTTTTTTGAACTTTAAGGTCGACGTATCCGTCCAGTAAGTATTGGGCTAGAAGTTTAATCGCCGGTAAGAACTTGGCTAAAGCTGGTAGGTTGTCGGGCTAAATAATACTTTTGTTTTTGTAATTTAGTAATAAGTTATGTTTTTTTATTTAATCGAAACCGATCAAAATGTTATGTTTAATATTTGTAATCTGGAAAATTTGATCGGGAAAACGTCGTCCGTTAATTTCGAGTATTATAATTATTTGGGCTTTTATTTGGCCGACAGGTTGCTTCCGGTAATCCTGTAATTGAATTAGTTTTTTTAGCCGGATAATAATAACTTGTAATCGTTTTTTTGTTTACTTAGCGAAAAAGGGGTTAACGAGAAATCGGGTTTGTGTTCCAGTATTATAAAAAGCGGTAGTACGTAAGTTAATTTTATTTATTTAAATTTGCGTAATTTTGATAAAAGCTTTATATTTTTTAGGGTTATTTATTTTCGTTATTGTTAATATAGGGAAGATTATTAAGGAATTTTTTGACGGTTTTACTTTTTTTTAATTTGTCGGAGCTGGACGAATTCTTTATTGTTTTTACCGCAGCAACTTTTTTTTTGTTAAGGTAATCGTTAGTTTTATGTTCCGTTTTGCCATAGTTAAAGTACGTACCAACTTTTTAATGGACCTTTTTTTTAGCTTCCGATAAAGGCTTGTCGGTATTGCCCGAAGTTTTCGATTTGCCGGGATTATTATTTAAGCGGGGTTTTTTATTTTTGTTTTTCGGTTTATTAAGGTCGTATGGTTGGGGCTTGCGTTTTTGCTGGCGTTTTTTATAGGCGAGCTGGTTGCTGTAAGCGGTTGTAGTGATGTAGTTATAAAACTTTTCGTAAATGACGTTGAGATCGCGGTTATTTTTAAAAAGGCGTAGGTCGAGGTTTAAGGGAATGTGTTTTTATAGAACTTGCTTTTATTCGTTTTCGGCGATTTTGGCCTTTTAAGCGAAAGCGTTAAATTTAGAGATAAAATTGTAAATATTTTAATTTTTGCCGGGCTTAAAGGTGAAGATACGGAAGGTTTTTTTAGTAGCGGAGGCTTGGTTCGAGTTATAGTACGATGATTCCAGTACCTGGATTATTTCGGTTACGTAAGAAAAAGGTTACGTAGTTGATCAGTAACGAGTTTTTATTATCTATTCGGCCTTTTTTTTAAAAAAGTTTATTAAATAAATTATACGGATTTTTTCGTTTCGAAAGGTTAATTTATTTATTTTGAATTTATCTGCGACTTTACGGACTTAGGCGTTAAATTTGGTTTTGTTACCGTTAAACTTGGCTGGGTTATTGGCGTAGGCTTTTTTTTTTCGGTTATAGTTAGGATTTGCGTTATTAATTTCCGCAAACTTGCGGAAAGCGGGCCATGTTGCTACATTGGTAGGGCGAAACGTACTGGTGTTACCGAAAGCGTTATTAATTATGTTTTCTCGGTAAAGGCGGCCGGCGTCGTCGGAAGGAGTGGGGGAATAATAGCTTTATTTAGCCTAAAAGCGAGCAATTTCGTCGCGGAGTTTTTGGAATTTTTCCTGGATATCCTGGTTATCGTTAGCCATTTTGTCGATTAGTTGCTTATCGGGGTCGGTTTTTAAGTAGCTATGGTCTTGGTTTTGGTGGTTTTGGTTTTGGTTTGATGAACCTTTTGTTTTTACGGATTCGGTTTCGTTTTGCGGTACGTCGTTTTCTGCATTTTGGTCTGGGACTTGGGGAGGCATTTCGTTTTTTGCATTCTTAATTTTACTTGTAATTGATTCAAGTCGTTTTGAACGTCGATTAGTTGATAGGTAATCTTTTTTAATAGATATCTAGTTTTGATGCTGGTTAATCTAGGTCTTGATCTTAGGTCTGGTTTGGGACGTATTGTTTTTCGTCGTTACGTATTAACGTAAAAAAGGTATAATGCTTTATTTATTAATCGCTAGGTTAGCGAGGAAGGGAATGAGCTTAGAATAGTATTACGGCCAGCGAAATATAGCATGATAGCTAGTTTATTGGCGCTATGAACGAAAATTCTAAGCTGAAAAAAAAAGGAAGGAAAGGCAAAATCGCAAAGTGCGTAAAGATCTACAAATATTCCTACTCTCTGTGTAGCAGGTGGCTAGTTCGTGTGGCAGCTGGCTAGTTCGTGTGGCAGCTGTCAGCCCCACGTGACGGTTGCCAGCCTCACGGGACGGTTGCCAGCTTTACGGTTTGATCCTGGTGGCTGCCGTCACAACTATAGACAACTTTAATATAGAACGCACGAAGATTATAAGGAAAATATCGTGCGATTAACTATACGTATATAGCGATAAAGCTTCGATTTTAACAATTAAATAAGCGACGACTCGAAAAACTAAAAATTATACCAGCATTTACGAAAAATAACGATACAAAACGAGATCGACGAACTAGCAGCATTTAAAAGTTGACCAAAAGGAAAAAGTTACTCTATAAAGAACTCCTTTTACTATTACGACTAATATAATTACCAGATCCAAAAAGAACTAATTTAGAAGATAATGGAAAATATTGCTAAAAAAAATAATTACGGACTTATAGCTCTAGATAGCGTTTACAGAAAACTCAATAGAACGATACGCCATTTAAAAAAAATCTAATCATTTGTTTCCTGCGGGAATAAAATCCTAAAACTAGAATATACTATTAAGAAAGTCTTTTAAAAGCAAATTATCTATTTAGAAGCTACGTTACGCCGACAAGACAAATATCTACAGCAGCTACAGAAACTAAACGAACAGTTTTTAAAACGAATTATAAGATTCGAAAACAGCTCAAAAAACCAGCGCCACCTATAAAAAAGCTTCAAACTGGCAATAAAATAAAAATAGATAATAACATTTCAAAAAGGTTTTATAGACGATAAAAGAGACAGGAAAAGAACTAATTACAGTACAGATACGAATTAAGAAAAAATAATATACCGTAATAGTGGATTACGAAGCTATATAGAGAAACTATATCGCCCTAAAAGTAATAAATAAGCTATAATTACTATAACGAAATAAAGAAAATTCTTATAAGGTTAAAAGTACCGAAGTTTAATATTCAGCTACGATGACGAATAAGTTAAACGCGAAATTAATTACTTTAAAACTTTCGTTAAAGGAAAAAAACAAACTATTAATTTCGATATTACTTTAAAAAAAAATCCGATATAATTCTCGGATTACTATAATTAAGGTAATACAATCCAGCTACCGACTAAAAAACTGGCCAGGTAAACTTCGCTTTATCTTTTATCCATATAGACGATACGAGATCTTAATATTCGATCAGTAAAGTTAATAAATGCAGGCATAAAGACAGGATAAAAATCTTATCACCTAAAAGAATAAAATATATAGTAATCAAAAGATATACTAGAAAATACGGCACATCATTATAAATTTTAAAGCACGATTTCGGCAAATAAATAACGACCTACTAGCGAAGCTCAAAAAGCCGCCAGAATAGATAGCTAAAATATTACTAGAATACCATAGATATAATCAACTATTTCAAAAGGAACTTAAAACGAAGTTACTATCCCATAACAAATAGGACTACGAAATAATTTTTAAAGATAACAATATAACTACTTTTTTATCTATTTATAATCTAAACTAAACAGAATTAAAAGTATTATACGATTATCTCGAAAATAAGCTGAAAAAGAGTTATATACGACGTTCCAAGTTATTAGCAGGATACTCAATATTCTCCGTACTAAGGAAAAATAAAAAATTACGACTCGTCATCAACTACCGACAGCTTAACGATATTACTGTCAAGGATAGGACCTTATTACCACTAATTATCGAAATAAAGAATCGCATGCACGGAGCTAAATAGTTTATATCTTAAAACTTGAGGGAAGGATACAACCAAATACGGATCAAGCTAGGCAACGAATGGAAAACAGCTTTCAGGACTAACGAATAATCAACTATATACTACGAGAATACTTAGACATTTCCGTTATATATTACCTCGACGACATTCTGATTTATTCCGAGACAAAAGAAGAATATACAAGGTACGTCTATAAAGTTCTACAAGCGCTACAGAATGTCAATCTTTTAGTTAACGCCGAAAAGAGCACCTTTCATACGCAAAAGGTAGAATATTTAAGACACATTATTACCCCTAGATATATCGAGATAGACCCTAATAAGTTCGTAGCAGTTAAGAAATAAGTACAGCCTATTAATATCAAAAAGACACAAACATTTCTTGGATTCGCTAACTACTACAAAAGGTTTATACGCAACTTTAACAGGATAGCTATGCCATTAACGAAACTTACCAAAAAAGATAGGCAGTTCGAATAGATATCGAAGAAAAAAAGGCTTTCTAACAAATTAAAAACGCCTTAACCAATAAACTAGTATTAATTATGTACGATCCAAAACGATCAATTAAGCTAGAAATCGACGCTTCGAATTATGCATTAAAAGCTGTAATCGAACATCGAAACGATTAAAGAAAACTTTACCCCATTACCTTTTATTTTTACAAATTATATAAAGCCGAGCTAAATTACCCTATATACGATAAGGAATCCCTAGCCATCGTCAACGCATTTAAGAAATTTAGACACTATTTTATAAGCAACATACATCAAATCAAAATATATACGGATTATAAAAACATTACACAATTTTTCACAACGTAAAAATTAATCGAAAAACAATTACGTTACGTAAAATATCTCTTTAAATTCGACTACGTTATTATCTATCACAAGGAATCAGAAAATGGCAAAGCAGACGTACTCAGCAAACGACCTGACTTAAAAAAACCTAAGGTCAAAATATAACAAACAATCTTCAACATAACGCTCAAAGAATACTTATGATAACGACAAATTATTATGATAAAAGCAATTCTAGCTAATATATATTAACGTATATAATAATATAATGATAACTTACTCGAAAAATAACAAACAAACAAAATTTAAATACTAGAAAAACTCTAGAAAAGCTTAATACAAGATATATATAAACATTAACTACATAGACACCTAGAGATCTACAAAACTCTAAAACGCTTATAACGGATATACTACTTTTTCTAAAATAAAATATAACGGTATAAGCTCTACGGAAACTATAACTATTATTAGTCGTAAAGCGATCATAAAATTCTATTACATTTAACTTCATTATCAAGTCCCTTTATGGGAAGATCTAGCTATAAAAATACATTACGATAACATTTTTGCAATCGTTAATCGATTTACAATTTTTTTTTTATTATATAATAAAAATGCCGATATAAAACAACTCGTATACATTCTCTTAAACATATTTTAAAAACCTACGAACTTTTAACTGAAATCATATCAAATGAAGATATAATCTTTACTTTAAAAATCTGGTCAAAATTAATAAATTAACTTAAATTAAATTACAAATTATCTAGCGTATTTAAACTGTAAATAAACGGATAAACGAAAAGTAACTAACTAAACGTTAAAAGCGTATCTACGATGCTATATTAATTACGACCAAAACAACTAAGTTAAGAAGTTACCAGTTATACAGCTAATCTATAACACTAACTACTACGAAAGCATCAAAACGACGCTAGCAACTGCTAATCTTAGCTTTATACTAAAAATTTACAAAAATTTACACGAAAAATCAGCCAACGTTAAAGCAATTCTTATATTAAAACAATTAAAATAACTACACGCCGAAATAAAAATAAAAATTAAATTCGTATATAACTAAATAAGCAAATATTATAACTGAAAAAGGTTAAATGAATTAATCTTTTCGAAAAAGAAGATGGTTTACTTAGCTACTAAAAATATTCAGACTAAGTGACCTAATAAAAAACTCGACTTGAAATATATTAATTCATACAAAAATTACCAAGGAAATTTTAGAAAATAATTACGAATTAAAGCTACTATCGAAAGTTAAGCTTTATCCAAATTTTTATATTTCTTTACTCGAATTAGCAGCGGATACGATCGAGGTCAATATAAAACGGAAGAAAAAAATTATAAAAAATGCAACAATTTACAAAGCAAAAAAATAAAAAACAAAAAATAAAAAATAAAAAATAAAAAATAAAAAATAAAAAATAAAAAATAAAAAATAAAAAATAAAAAATAAAAAATAAAAAATAAAAAA
>QJOA01000679.1:0-34479 GCA_004155915.1 Monosporascus sp. CRB-9-2 | reverse complement strand
GGGAAGGAGGAGGATATGAAGAGAGTTCTCTGCCTAGTGTGGGCCAAAGAAGCCTTCGCAACGCATTCAAGGGCCCCTCTCTCCCCGCAGACCATCCCTCTGCGAGACCCATATGTAGAAGGCGGCACGTGATATCATACAACTGCAATCCCGCTTCTATTGTGGCTCGTTCGATAGGGCGGACCCGGATAGCCACCGACCCGGACTAAACAAATGGTATGACCGACGAAACCGACTCGTTTACGGGATCCGACTTGCGCAAGAAAGAAACGGTAGCAAAGAGGCATCATGCACCGCCGCCCGTCTACTCTTCTTCCGAAGACTCTTCTTCGCTTGACTCGGCGGGTTGATCTTCGGCACCGGTGGTAGGAGGGGGCTCCTGACTGCCACTCCCTTGACGCGCCAGTTTGGCCTTGAGCTCTCGAAGCTGCTCAATCTTCCGTTCTTGCTCGTGCTTATTCATGGGCTTATTCTTCTTCGGCTTTGGAGGACCGCTGGTCCTCACCTTTGGTTCCGGTTCCGGCGCAGCTGCTTGGCTACTATATTCCGGCTTTTTCTCCAGCGCTGCGCGGATGTGAGGATGCGCTTTGTGGATGAGATCATAAAGCTTGCCGAGAGCTTCCTGGGTGAGAGATTCGATATCTAGCTCCATCTCGCCTTCGTCATTCTCCTATTCATAACATGTCAGTTGCCATCCAGACGCGATTGGCGACATACATTTCACGAGGCCCGCGAATATATATAGGAATGCGCCATCACATATCAGTCTTGCCAGGGGAAGCGGGTGCTAAACTCACGTTTTGACCAGTGTCTCTTTTGATAATGTCGACAGCCTTAGTTAAAGTATTGCCATCGAGATTGCTAATACCCTCCTCGATGACAGCCTTTTCTAGTGGCCCGATTGCCCGCTTCTTCGGAGCTGGCTTCTTGGTGTGGCCGCCTGAGCTCTTCTTGGCGACTGTGCTGCTGCTAACTGAAGCCTTCTTGCTGCCGCTAGGAGCTGCAGTGCTTGCGCCTGGCTTCGGCTTACTCTTTGAGCTCTTCTTCTTCGCCTTCGATTTCCTCTCTTCGCTGTGGAATTTTGTTTTCTCCTCCACGAGCTTGCGCTGAAGCATCGATACCATTTGTTGCTGAATCTCTATCATGGTAAGTTCGGGCTTTTTGGAGCCTAACAGGGTATTAAGTTTATCCTGTTCCTCATTCAATCGGACCTGCAAGCTGCGAATTGCCTCGTTGGTGTCTTCTTCCCCGTCGGCAACGCTCTCGTCCTCGGATTCGTGTACGCTGCGTTCGGGACTGGCAGCAGACGCATTCACGGCAGAGGGCTCGTCTTGCGGATAGTGATGCGCCATCCACTGGTCTTTCTTGGCAAGTTCAGCCTTAAAGAGCTCTTCAAGGTCTCTGCCCAACTTAGAGACATCATGTTCTTTTCCGTTGAACAGCTCGGCGTTATGCACGATCAATCTCATGTCTTTCTCAAATTCTTTGGAAGATTTGTAGTGGCCGTCGAGGTTTTTGCGGGTCATTGTGCCTAGGTCCATGGGCTTCTTGACAACACTGAAATAGGTCGGTATATTAAGGGCAACAGGGTCGACTGGCTCCATGAACCATTGATTCATGTGGAAGTATTTTCCCTTTTTCACCTCATTCAGAACCTCATCATGGAATCGTTGCTCGGGGTCCATCTTCTTCTTGCGATTGACCTTCGAAGAACTGTAATCGAGATCTCGGCTCTTCGGGGGGTGTATAGGTCTCTTGGGCCTGTCGCCATCTTCACGGGTGGAGTCGCGACGGATTTGCGGGATACCATTGGGAGGAATCGCAAAGGCTGGGGCTGCCGGCGCCGTAGATGGTCCAGCTGGCGGGGCTGGCTCAGCCTTCGGCTTCGGACTTGATGTTGTCTGACTGGCCTGTGGCTGCGGCTGTCGTCTTACCTGATTGGCGGAGCGAGGTTCGGCATGGCGTGTCGGTTGAGCCTTGCCTTTTTCAGGTTTTGCAGGCTCTTCCGACTTGGATATCTCCTGTAATCTCGTGAGGATCTGATCCCGCACAACGGCACCGGCGCCAGTCACCGCGTGGTCTGGACCATTGAAGGCAAGCGAGTTCGTGTAGAGGAGCTCGACCTTAGCCTTGAACTCTCCGTAAGTCGCATACTTCTCCTCGCGGAGTCCTGCCTCGAACAAAGAGAGGTCGACAGGCTCCTCAACTTTACTGCTATAGTCATCCCAAATAACCGGCCATAATTTCTCAACCGATTGTCGGAAAGGCAAGCCATTCTTGGTTTTCTTCAGGCCTGCCAGATATGCCCGTATCTGCTTGTTCTGATGCGGTGTAATGACTTGATCGTCAGGAAAGCTATCAGCGGGAGGTGCTCCCGAGGCCGGAGGAGGGGGTGATGGTCCATTTGCCACAACCAATGAGTCAGCCGCCGGCGTGGCGGCATCTTCAGTCTTTGCCCGCTTACTGGCCGGCTCATCCGGGTCGTTGTCCTCCCGCTCCCGCATACGCGATACCTTAGACGGTGATGTGGCACGTGCTTCCGAAGGCGCGTTATCCTCAGTTGGTTGGTCGGATTTGGATTCTTCGGCCGGTTGCTGAATCAGATTTTCTGACGAAGCCACGGGTGCATCGCCGCTCGTGGCACCTTGCGTGCTGTCACCATGTTCGGCGCTCGAGGTGAGATCAGGTAGCTCGGTGGACGCATCGATCTCCATGGAATCGTCGACCGTTGGTTCCGATGTAGATTCCGGCTTCGCACCATCACCTGTCATCGCAGCTGGTGTTTCCGGCGGCGTCGCTTCCTTGGGAGACGACTCGGCAACGGTCTCCTTCTCGGGTTCTGCTGTAGGCGAAGGCTCGTTCTTTCCGTTGAGGGCAGTTCCGTTAACGTCAGCCATCTCGGTATCTTCGACCTCTGGCTCAGCAGGTGGCTTTGAAGGCGTTTGCTCGGGAAGGCTGCTATTCGCCGCAAAAGCTTGCCGATTTTGCGCGTCCTTGGTGACATCTGGTGCTGGAGACCCGACCTTTCCATTCACCGTGGCTACTTTTTCAGATTCCTCCGTCTGATTCTCTTCGGGTTTTGCGTGGCTGGGTCGTAGGAAGTGAGCACACTTTTCGACATATCCGAAGTGGGAGGACCACTCACCCATTAACCGCTGGCGCTGCCGCTTCGTCGACTGCCATATCTCCCAGCTCGGTAGAAGTCTTAGTCTTCTGATCGGTCGGTAAAGTTTGGGGTTGTTCAGTGGCCATGACTGCCATTCGTCGGGTCGGACACGATGACGAAGTGCGTTGTTCGAGGATCAGACGACGGTGAGGATTGAGGAAGCCACAACATGAACCTAATTCACCGACGAAATCTGTTAGGGAAGGCATTGTCAGCTAAGTGGATTGGGAGCAGCTGATGTGACGTGACGGAATGAATGTCATGGCGGCGACAGAGCGGGTGTACAACATCAGTACGCTTGGCGACAGGTGCTGCAGTGGCTATCCAGAGCGGGATGGGTTTGCTATGAGCCGACATACCGTTTTGGCGACGATGCGTGGGTGAGCGGGATTCCGTACTGCCCAACAGCAGTTGATTGCTCTCAGGACTTGGCGTCGCAAACTAACTGATGAACATTGGGGCGGGTCAGTAACAAGCTTCAAGTTAAATTACGTGCCGCGGCACAACACGGGAAAAGGAAGGAAGCTATAAACGGATCTCCAAAACAACGGCGGAAGAAATAGCGTGAAATAATGTGATGTGAGTAAAAGGGCGACAACAGCAGGGTATCGTGAAGTGACGCAGAAGAAGAAATGAGAGAGCAGCGGTGACAAGGTGAAGCTTTCCACCAGCCTTGCGAAATGCGACAGGTCGGGATTTGTCTCACATGAGTGGAAGGTGTCGGGTTGGCAGGTGGTTGGCCAATGAGAAGGAGGCTGGGTATTTTTTCTGGTCGCAAGGTCGCAAGGGACTCGCGACGGTGCGGCAAGTACTATTTATCGGACAGCTTTGCTTTTTTATTTGCGCGCAAAATTGGCCAGAGCTCCTCTTTATCGCGTCTCTTATCAGCTGCGGGTAGCGCGATGAGGTAACGCGAGACTACCACCTTGGGCGAAGAGGGGCAGGGGAGGGCGTGTGTAGCGGAACTGGGATGGGGGGTGCTTGGGGGATGATGGGCTGATGAGGCCGAGTAGGAATGGTCAGGATGGTGTCTGCCTGAATAGGTGCGGGCACGAGGGAGGATAATTGAAAGAGCAATTGCTATAGGGTGGGTGTAGTGGCGAGTCGCGATATTGAACAAGTCTTGAACAAGATACGAATGTATCCCGAGTACCTGTGTCGGAGTATTTGCGCCGGGAGTACGGCGTGGGTCTGGAGCGGAGTGGCCCTGGAGCGCCCCTGGAGCGCCCGGGTTCTTTTGCTTGCCTTAAACGGCCGGAATGAGCGGGATGAGTTGAGTATACGGATATAGTGATCGCGCCGCCGGACATCCAAGCAACGAGGTAACGCGACCCGTGCATATAAATGAATATATAGTGATCGGGCCAAAATAACGACGGAAAGGAGAGGCAAATGCTCAGTGCGACAATGAAACAGATATAATTACCTTGGTTCCCGCACTATGATGAGTCAAAGGCAAGTGCGCCGGCTTGCTTCTCAAGTCCCGGAAATAGACTTCAAAGGAGACCAAGGGATATTCGAGGGATGCGCCGAATGACTGAAAGAAATAGTGAATCTCGGCCTTTTACAGCGGATGGCGCTGGAATACCCTGACTGCGCAAGATATGCTGAGCGAATCCCGGACTGAGTGGACAAGTCAACTCTCGAAAACGCGAGGAGGATATTAGGAACGTGCGCGCAGAATGGGGGGGTTGCAATGCGCAGTGAAACTGAGAGGTGACGGTTGGCCGAAATGGATCAGATCAAACGGAAATACACGACCGTGTTGAAGAGGACTCCTCCTCCGCCGCCGTCGGGTTTCACGATAATTTGTCGTCGGATGTGGGGCCGACCGAGAATGGACGACGATGATGACACCGTTGAAAAATGTTTCTAAGTACGAAGTATTCTCTGAATAAATACAAGGGTATGCGGTAATGGTGAGATATGAAAAGGGCATAAAAAAAAAGAGAAAATATATTACATCCGTCCCTGCAACTGTTGCAAAGCGCAACTTGCGATATTGAATTTGCGACTAATGGATGCGACGCGCTGCGATGCGACAGACAAGGGTCCGGGGACAAAGAAAAGATTGCAAAGTTGTACCTTTTTGGAGCAAGTCCAAAGTTAAGGAAAGATACTTTGGTACTTGGTGGTGCAAAGTTGTGCTTGCTGGATTATTATTATCCTTTTGTTATTTTTGGAGATGATCGGTGATTGTCGGAGAAAATGGGAGGGGTGGTTGGTTGGTTGCGAGGCGGAAGGGGAAAATAGGAGGGAGGAAGTAAAAAAAATTCTCGAGACTCAGGTTGGTCTCTTTTCCCACGAGGATCGGGTCGCGAAAATTTCTGGAATTGGGGTCACTCCGTATTTGTAGAACGGGCGACCCCAAAAAGTCAAAATCACGGCTCATCGCAACAGCAAGGTGTGACAAGGGTAGCGTCCCAGCCACCCCTTCTGTGAGTATAAACTCGGCAGTAAGCGCCAATCACGGGCTCGCCTTGGGCTATAAATGGGGGGCCCTGCAGGATAATGACGGTTCAGCGACTTGAGGTTAGCGTCGTTGTTGTGGTCTGTGCGGGATGTGTGGCTTCAAAAGGGGAGGCTTGAGGGAGCTTTGGGACGCTTGGGTCGGGCGAGGATGGACCGGATTTCTCTGTACTTGGGTACTTTCGGGTTCCATAGATCAGCCAATAATCCGCCCAGAGCGTTTGCAAAAGAAAGAGATAGCCAATCACAGAGCGATCGCACAAGTCCTTTAGGCAGGTATCCATGTCGCGATCCAATCGTGACGCGTACTTCAGGGGAACGAAATGAAGCTTCAGACACCCCGGGGAGTGAGATATCTTCAGCCCGAGATCTTATCGGCTGCGATTTCGCTGCATCCATGGATCTACCAAGTATCTGAAGCTTCCGTTTCCCCAGCTCCGGCGCCTTGCCATCACGTGCCTTTTATGAATTTATCCTCGGGGACCGTAAAGTACGATCGCATCCTCTAAACAGTTGCCAAAAAAATGGCTCTGAGTTTTTCCATCAGGAACGTCTCAGACTAGTCAATGTTCATTTATTTTCATCGTTTTTTATAAGTCATACGCCAGACAATGTTCCAACTTACATAATAACCTGCTCGCGATCTGCTGCCAGCTCTGCCATGTGGTTATAAGGTAGGTACTTAGGTACCTCGACAACACAATCTCGGAAAAACTCTACGACCTATCTACGGAGTGGGTCAGTTCTTATCAGAGAAAAAAGTTAGGATCAATCTCAATTGCTTGATGTTACGGATGGGTTACTATGGGAAATTTTCGTGATTTAAGAGGCTATGCCGTTGTGCTACTTGCAACATCCTAGGCGATCTGCACCGTGACAAACCAAAACTGCCAGTCCGATTCTTGCACGCTCGAGTATATATTTCTTAGAGCTTTCGAACCACCCATTCGTCGGCTTCATCAGTTTCACGGCCCTCAACACTATGTCTACCAAGCGTAAACCTCCGGCTAAGATCGCCCAGCCAGTCGTCAAACAAAGCGCGAAGAAACCACTGAGAACTCACGTCAACGAAGCGGACACGGCTGTGTCGGCACCCAGCATCTCAAAAACGGGCGACGATGCAAGCGAGGCAGTAATAGAGATTTCGAGCGATTCCGGTAGCAGCGAATACGATGTATCAGACGAGGATGAGCAGGAGAGGGCAGGAACATCAACCACAAGCAATGGGATGGTACACAATGAGGAGACACCGCGTCAGCTGAATGCACTGAGGAATGCGCGCTCAATAGCCGACGAAAATGGAGATGTGGACATGGATATACCGTCGCCGAACCTGCCGACGGATGGAGAGTCTGATCAGGAACCTACCGCCCCGACATTTGGTGACCTCGTCCGGGCGAATGAGACGATAGATGTCCCTTCGGCGCTGTCGGCGCATCAGTCCAATGCTTTGACTACTCCCGGGCGTACGTTGGCGCCCCCGAGCTCCGCGTCCCTAGGTACAGTCCTAACGCAGGCGCTGCGCACCGACGACGCGGATCTTCTTGAGTCGTGCCTCCACACCACGGACCTTGCGACGGTCCGCAACACGATCCAGCGCCTGGATTCGACTCTCGCCGGCACGTTGCTCACCAAGCTCGCATCGAGGATGCACAGGCGGCCCGGAAGAGCCGGAAGCCTGATGACCTGGGTACAATGGACCCTGATCGCACATGGAGGCGCATTAGCGACGCAGCCGGGGCTTTCCAAGAAGTTGAGCGAGCTACACCGAGTATTGGAAGAACGCTCAAGGGGTCTCAACTCGCTACTAGCCCTTAAAGGGAAACTGGACCTCCTAGATGCCCAAATGCAGCTACGGCGCGGCACGCACCGGAACATCGACTCGGAGGACGACTCAGGAGAAGACGGGGAAGAAGGGGTTGTCTACGTGGAAGGGGAAGATAGCGACGCCGATAGGGTCAATGGGGACATGGAGGGCGATGAGGACGAGTTCCCCGTCACCAATGGCATTGTTGATATGGATGATGGTTCGGAAGATGACGAGGAGTCTAGTGAGGGTGAGGGAGAGGAGGAGGAGCTTGATGCTGAAGAAGAACTAGACGAGAATGAGGTCAATCACGAGGATGTCGAGTCGGAGGAGGAGGACAGCGAGGCGGAGGCGGTCCCTCCATCCAAGCGTTCGCGAATGACGCAGTCCTCGAGACGAAGGAAATGAGAGTAGCATCTGTGTTGAAAGCATATAATGTTGAATAGATGCGTTGTAATTGCAAGCGATACCCGTTCAAAACGACTTGGCCACAACGAGCACCTCGGGCGTGTGTGTATGTCCCTGAATGATGGGTATGCAGTTCAACATCTCGAATACGCCCAATGCGTAGCCCAGAGCTATTTACTTCTATATAAACCCTACTGCTCTCTATGGGGGCATCTTCAGATGGAGTTTTATAGCATATGTACAGCGTTACCAGTGCGCCTCAAGTACTAACGTTAGGGACGGTCAAGATGCTGGCCCCACTGTTGTACACTAACTAAACGCAGCCCAATTAGCGAAACACGGGTCTCTACGTACTATAATCCCCACGCGTCACTGGGTGCGCCTCTCAAACCGAACTCGAACCTGCTCCTGGGCAGGTGTTGGACTCTGGAACCCTTTGCCAAATCCTTCTAGAATCTCTTGAGTTTGAAGCACAACATAAGCTTCGTGGGGGAGAGGTTGGATAGGTAGTGCCTGCTTGTACTAGTGCTTGTAGTTGTTTCCTTCGTTTCTCTCTTTTATGGTCTTCTCTTATACTACTTCACTACTAAACCACCCAGGTATATACTTATATGAACCATGGTCGAGTGTCCGGCCTGCACGAAGCAAGTCCAGCCTTCCAAAATCAACGATCATCTCGACTCGGGATGCCAGACTCATATCCTCGAGAACCCGCCACCACCACCGCCGCCAGCATCCTCGTCCTCTCCACGTCCCCCTCCGTCGGGCACCCAGACTAATGCCTCCGTACCGGCATCCCAGAAGCGGCCCGCTTCCCTCTTCTTTCAGACCCCCTCCTCGAAACGACCCGCCACGGCGGGCAAGGTTCTAGTACCCTTGGGGAACGGAGTTACTGGCGCAGGTGGAGCTGGAGACGGGGACGGCGGTGGTGGAGGGGCGGCTAAGTTGAATGGCGGCGTCAAACGAAGATTCGACGAGGGTCCTGGAGAGGGCTACGCCCAAGCAGAGGGTGCTCGCACAGCAGAGAACATACCTACGAGAGAGGCTGGTCCTGTCGCCAAGAAGACGAAGACGAACAGAGCCGCACCGCTAGCCGAGCGCATGCGACCCGAGAGTTTCGACGATGTGTTTGGTCAAGATTTGGTCGGTCCAAACGGCGTCCTCCGTTCGCTAATAGAGTCCGATCGGGTCCCGTCCATGATACTATGGGGAGGGTCTGGCACCGGGAAGACAACTATAGCTCGGTGCATAGCGCATATGGTTGGTTCGCGATTCATCGAAATGAATGCGACGAGCTCGGGGGTGGCCGAATGCAAGAAAATTTTCACCGACGCAGCGAACGAGTTAGCCCTGACAGGCCGGAAGACCATCATATTCTGCGACGAGATACATCGCTTCTCCAAGGCGCAACAGGACGTGTTTTTAAAACCAGTGGAGGCGGGCACGATAACACTCATCGGCGCCACGACGGAGAATCCCAGCTTTAAGGTGGTGAACGCGCTATTATCGAGATGTCGGACCTTCACCCTCCAGAAACTGAGCACGGAGGACATCCAGCGGATACTACTACGAGCATTGGAGACGGAGAAGACAGCCACGGCCACGCCGCCGTCGCCGCTCCTCGACGAGGAGCTCCTGACGTACCTAGCGAGGTTCGCCGACGGAGACGCGCGGACGGCGCTCAACCTGCTGGAACTCGCCATGTCGCTGACGGGCCGCGAGGGCATCACCAAGGAGGACATCAAGGCGTCGCTGACCAAGACGCTCGTGTACGACCGGGCGGGGGACCAGCACTACGACACCATCTCGGCGTTCCACAAGAGCGTCCGGGGTTCCGACCCGGACGCCGCGCTCTATTACCTCGCGCGCATGCTGCAGTCGGGCGAGGACCCGCTCTTCGTGGCGCGCCGCATGGTCGTCATCGCCAGCGAGGACGTCGGGCTCGCCGACAACTCGCTGCTGCCGCTCGCCACCGCCGCCTACACCGCTGCCCAACAGATCGGAATGCCTGAGGCCCGCATCCCGTTGGCCCACTGCGCTGTTGCGCTCTCCCTGGCTCCCAAGAGCACCCGCGCCTACCGCGGGCTCAACAACGCCTTCGCCGCGCTGCGCGAGCCCGGCGTCGCTGGCCTCCCCGTGCCCCCGCACCTCCGCAACGCCCCCACCCGCCTCATGCGCGAGCTCGGCTACGGCCGGGAGTACAAGTACAACCCCAACTACCGCGACGGCAAGGTCAAGCAGGATTACCTCCCCGATGCCCTGCTCGGGCGCAGGTTCCTCGAAGACCGCGACCTGGGCACCGAGGTCGATCCCGACCTGGCTACGAAGGGAGTGTGATGCGGGGAACTCGGTTCTAGAATCGTCGGCGCGCGCTGGAATGGATAGAAGAATAGGTCGGACAGGGCTTTCAAATTTGGCATTATCGATGGTCCGGAAAGAGATATATCATATCTCCCGTGTGTTGAATAGGGAATGGCTCATCGCCAATCGTATTGTGTTTTTTAAGATACCATATAGGCAGGCCACCAGGCTAAGTGCTGGCTTCCTTAGATTGGCGGGTACCAGTACAGCTCCGGAAAATACAACAATATGAACACAGCCGGCCTAGCCTGGGCATAGGGCGTTGAGAAGCTGCCTGCTATTAACTTCTGGTACCGACAGCGGTGATCGACTAACATGTTCACTGCTATCTATCAAGGATGACGCAACATTCAATTTGCGCGCACCTAAAACCAGGCAAAGAATATCGTATCCCCGAGGTGATTCCCCGATCGCTCCAACGACGCCCACGTCCCCAATCACATGAGTTCACGGGTTGTGTCCTCGAGCGTGCTTTACTCGTCGGAGCCGACTTCCATCCATGCGTTGGAACACAGTTGCGGAGCCCGATGACCGTCCAGCAAGTCCCACCCGCACGCCAACGGCGACTTGGACGTCTACGCCCCGAGCCCGTAGACTAGGATTTTCACAAATCGCGGCCCGGGCAGCTCCACCACGCACGTCTCGACTAGCTAGCGCTGCCGGCTCGGCTTCGGACGCAGCGGAGCATTCTCCGAGGCGACTGCCATGTAAACCAAGAGTCTCCCTTTTGGTGGGCACGGAATCAATGCCTTGGTATTAGCACTCTTACAGAGAGAGAGCATCTATACTGGGAGGACAGGAGGTATTTGGCTGTGCTACTGCTACTAGGCCCCAGTCGTGACTACCTAACGTACTCTTAAGGAATGATCTGGACCAAGGCAACCAGGCACGGTGTTCAGGGCTAGGTAAACCTGAGTGATGCCCCAGCTTGCAAGACTCCGAGGCGCTTTCTGTTAAAGGACCACTTGCCACGTTATTAGCCAAAAGTGCTTTTTCACAATCACCCTCCCTAATACAGAACCATCGAGGCCGTAATATGCCCGCCCAGCCGCGCCGCTGCCGCTGTGCCGGCATCCGCCATGCGCTCGAAGCGCTCGGACAGGTTGCCGAGATCCGCGTTGGCCCGGTCGCGATCCCGCTTGCGCGAGGCCCCGCGGCTCTCGCGGTTGCTCGCTCCCGTCTCAAACCACCGTCGCCTCCTCCGCTGCTCGGCGTCGGGGCGCGCGGCGCGGTACGCAGCCTTGGTCTCCTCCCAGCCTCTTGCGGGCCCCCACATCCTCGGCGACGGGTGTGGCCCGGCCTATCGAGGCACACGAAGCCGCGCGTCGCGTCGGCCGCGCCCCCCCGATCATCAGGTGGCGGTCCCGGTTGTCGCCGAAGTCGTAGGTATAGATGATCTGCCGGCCTGGGGGAGAGAGGGTCAGTAGATTAAGCTGCACCTCGTCATGACACTTCGCTTCGCGCATAGGCTAGCCCGACTATTCTAGGAGAACTGATGATAATATCTGGCCTTGGTACTTCGGGTCGTCGAACAGCTGGTAGCAGCTTGTACCTATCGGCCTTCTCGGGCGTGAGCGGGTAGCGCCGCGGGCCCTCGTGCGCGCGGTCGATGCCCGAGAACACGGTCTGCTCGACAGGGCCGACGACGCGGAAGAGGTGCTGCCGCAGGGAGGCGGTGTCGGCGTTCGTCCCGTCGGCGCCGTTGATATCGGTGGTGAGACGGTGTTCCGGAACAGCTTTGTTAAGAGAAGCACTCTACAATATAAATATTCCGAGCTAATCTCAGTGCTAATCCGCGTCATTATAGTTAGCCACTTAGGCATAGCTAAAAGAGGGAAAGCCCTGGGCAGCCGCCGATTCCTTGGATACAGAGTTCCCCGTCGCTTCGGGCACCTACATGCCGGGTACGTCGGTCCCCTATCTAGGACGCTGTTCGGCCTCCAACCTGAATATGTGGCTCAAGGTTCCCACATTCACATATCAGCTCGCCTTCTTTTCAGGATTCCTTCGATAACAAGCAACCGGAAACATTCAGCTCGAGTCCTACATCTTCTGTGGGTTGTTGCATAAGAAACGCCCGTGTTCTGTTTGTATATACTAAGCGTTCGCGAGTATGAAGTTTAAATGCAGCCCGGGGTGCAGGTGTAGATAACATGAATATTAGATTTTTCCAACCAAGGAACAGAGGCAAAACAGGGGGACCTTGTGAAGGTATTCTTGTTGCTCAGGGGGTTCGATCATGTGTTATTATGTATTACTTACAACACGTTCGTGCCTTGACTCCGCTGTAAGTCTTCTAGTCCCGTCCCACAGAATCTATTAAGCTCTCCACCCCTGGACGATACAGTCCATCCATGTCTACCTTGAGACCGCCGCGATCTACTTGTCCGCGGGGTCCAGCGGCTTGTTCCCCTCCTGAAGCACTTTTTCGCGCTTTTTCTCGTTCGGCTCATTGGGATCCCTCTTCATGTTCTCCTGGCTGGGTTGCGGCTCCTCCTGGCCCCCGATACCAGCAGCATCCGGATTCGATACGGGCTTGGCGAGCGAGCCGGAGTTTCCCGTCGTGTTCCCGGCCTTGTGCCTCACCCCCGCCGCCGAGTTGGCCGCCTGCTCCTGAGGGCTGCCGGACCTCGGGTTGCCTTTTACATTGGATGTGGCCTGGGGCGTGTTGCCCTCTCTGTAGAAACGCACGCTGTTCGCTGATGTGGCTGGGAAGCCAATTAGCATGGTACAGCAGGGATCGGGGTTCAGGGGAGGGGTCTCACCTGGCGTAACGATGCGCGGTGCTAGGACCGGACCGTGAAGAGAGACTCGCTTAAACAGTTGGGAAGCCATCGTTGCTTACAGACGTCAAGCTCGAGGTCGTTTAGGGGGTTTTTTGTAGAATGATGGTTTCATACACTCCTGTAGGGAATCGCGATTGGGATATTCTACAGTCAAATATTGTGAACAGTCACGGACATCAAATTTAAATCCAGGGTGTTGGAAGGTACATGTGGTTTTAGACCAACTTCTTGGGATGCGGTCACGTCATCTATATGTAATACTATCCGTATTGCCGTCAGTACACTATCAAGCTCCTACGTAACTCACAACAATGCAGGTGCTCCACCCTAGGTTCATTATCATAACTGGACCCAGGATGCGTAAAGATTGACAGTAGGTGCCTATAAATACATGATCTGGCCTTGATTGCAAATGAGTTTAACAAGACTTTTTGTCAGGATATTTGGTATAGCTTGAGGGATCTGTTGATAGGGGGTGCCTAGGATAACCATAACACAGAACATGGTCTGTATGTTAACTCAGCTAGCTCAGGTCTCCCTGGCTCGTTCTCCATTTTCTTCAAAGTCATTCACGTACCGCTTTATAACGTTAAATATCAACCAATCAAATTCCCAATCCCCGTAACGAACCAGCGAGGCCTAAATTAAAGTTGCACGAATGTTATGGCTGCACCTTAACCATACCGCCACCAGGGCAAAAGATCGGTGGAACGATCGCAATTGTGGTGATCATTCTAGTGCTTACAGCTGTATAAGAGCTGCTACGGTGGACAAGGCTGTAACAACGAAAAAGGGATTCGTTGATACTTTGCTATTAAGATTATTAATATTTCTTTTAATTTATTTTCTATTAGTTTAGTATTTTATATACGCGTCGAATACAAGCTAAAATAGCTAAATGTTTTATTTATTTCTATTTTTTAAAACAAAACTTTAAATAAATTTTTATATTTTTAATAGATTTTAATAAATTTTAATCTTCTTTTAAAATTTCTTTTTAACTATTTGTTTAGTTTTTAGCTTTTTTAAATAATAATTATAACTACCGTAATTGAATTTAAGTTTAAAAGATAAGCAACCGTAATGCAGTTATAGTTATAATAATATAACTAATTTTTATTAATATATTACGTAAAATTAAGCTAACGTCCCCTATATGCAAGCGAGATAAATGAGCAAGCGAGACACTTTTTGGTACCTTGTAACAACAAATTCAAATAACTTAATAACAACATATCGCATTAATTCAAATTAATTGGATTCTTTTTTGTTAGACGTATTTATAGCTTTTTTATAAGTACGCGCATTATATCCGGGCTTGCCGCAAACGTTATATTTCCGTTCCTTAATTTTAACTTTTTTACGACGATTATTTTTAACCGTTATTAGTTGCATTTTTTTATTGCCTTTTTTTTTGGTTAAAAAAGTTTGTCCTTTTTATATAATAAATATTCCTTTTTCTTAAAAACGTTTATTTTTGGTTTTGTAACGTTTATTTAAAATATAATTCGTTTTACGTAATTAAATAACTTTTTCCCGAAAAAGAATATTTTTATACAAAAATAATAAATTACTTTTAATTAAAAAGTTAACCGATTTAACTATTTTTTATTTTAATAAATTACCTTATTAATTTTCAATCTTTTTTTATAAATAACGTCCTTATTTCGTTATTTCTTTAATATTTTTAAAAGTTTTCGCGAACAGGAAACGAATAAAACCGGCAAAGGTTAACGGGAAAACGATCGGCATAAGCATAATTAAAGGAATTTTCAATTCGGAAAAAACGTTATTAAAATCGAATAAAATAAAATTAGCTTTTATAAATCTAAATTTAATATTATCCGACGTTATAACAATTTGAAACGTATCGTAAAAACCGGCGAGGAAATCTTTTTTGGCAATATAAATATAATAACGTTATATTAAGTTTTCGATATACCGCAAATAAACGCGTTTTAAAATAAAAAAATAAGATATATTAAAAAATTAAAACCGATACGAAAAATACGTAAGTATATAAAACGTAATAATATTATTATTAACGTAATATTTTTCGAATTTGATCGAATAATAACTTTCGTAACCGTTAAAAATAAGAAAACGTTTCGAATTTTTCGTATACGTTCGAATATGCTTATTAAAATGCTAAATCCATTCGAAACCTAATTTATTTATTATCCAGTTATTATTATTTAATACGATTTTTTAATCGGTTACTAGCAATAAATTATCGCGGTACCAAAATTTAAAATAAATTTTTTTATTATAATAATAAATAACGATATAATCTAACCTTAAAAATTAACAGTTTAAATAATTATAATCTATTTTTTATTTTTTTATTATATTTATTTAAGTTTTCTACGTTTTTCGGCATTAATAATTATTATGTTCGTAATTATAAAAAGCCTTATTAAAAATCCAGTTTCGTCGAAATTATAAATGTCCTTTTTTACGATGCTATATTTTACGATAATAACCCGAATAAGCTCGAACTATTTATAAAATATTTCCAGATTTTTAAATAAAACTTATTAATAATCGATTTTCCGATTTAAACGCGTTTAAATTTTTTTTTACCGTTTAACAAAGTTCGACGTCTAATTAATCTCGATACATTCTATAACGCGTTAAGCAAGTAATAAATTCGTTATATCTTTAACGTACTAAAGCCGGATAAAAAACGCTTACGTATTTAAATCGAAAATTTGGTCAATAATAAATTTTTCTTCGGTTGGCGTTAATTTCCGCAAATTAAAAATAATATTAATTCGGGCGTATTTACCGTTAAAACGATATATTAAAATAAAATGCGAAACTTTATAAATAAAACTAAGCTTTTTATAACTAAATTTCGGGTCTTTTTTTTTTAGCCTAAATAATTAGGTTTATTTTCGTTTTTTTTATAAGGCGTTCCATAACGTTAGTATTAAAAAATAAACGATTAAAGATAAGTAATTAAAATAGCTAAAAAAGTGTCTCGCTTGCTCGTATATCTCGTTCGCATATGTAGAACGTTAATAAAATTGTAAATTATTAAATATAAAGAATATTAATAATATTATTATATTAAGCTAGTTGTATATGTTATAAACTGGTGTCAAATATAAGCGTATATTTAATATTAAAGTTAAAATCGTTGTTATAGTTGTATTAATGATGGAGTTCTTAAACCGCGTCGGTCGGAGGGCTTATACTTGTGGATATGGCTGGTATAATTGTCAGATAAGTAGCGCAATAAGTTCGCACTTATCAATCCAGTCTTTTGGTGCAGTGGCTACGCAACAATTAAGAGTCTCAGACAAGCTCCACAAAGTGGAGTTCTACCGTCGCAGCTAATGGCCCGTAACCCTGTACCTAACACACTTACTTAAAGGCTTCAAATTCGATCTTGGCTACGAGCTGCGGAAGTTTAGGGAGCAAAATTACCTAAAGTACGCGCCATATGAGCTGCGGAAGTTTAGGGAACAAAATTACTCGAAATACGTGCCACCTTGATCGCTAATTATTAAAGGGGTGTGTCAGATAAGTAACGTAATAAGTTCGCATTTATTAAGCCAGTCTTTTAATACAGTGACTACGCGATAATAATCGCTATAGGTAATCTTTATAGCGTTTTATCTTAGAATCTTTAATATTTAATATTTATTTAATATACATTTTTAAAATTAATTTTCTTAATAATAAGTTTTAAATATAAAATATCGATTAATTAAAAGTATTTTTAAATTTTTATAAGTTTTTATAAAATAATTTTCGACTTCGACGTTTTTATAATTTTTTTTTTATAAATATTCGTTAACTTTAATTATCGAATAAACTATTTAAAAGACGTAGTAAAACTTTTTTTTATTAATTTATCTGCAATTATATCGTTCGTATTAGGATATGGTAGCTAAAGGAATTGTTGGTGGAGGGGGGGAGGGGGTCACTAGAGCAACGAAGGGGTGGGCGCGTCAGCCCCACCTATTTGTATGTACGTAGCTAGAGCTTCGCTCTCCCACACCTTTTCTACACATAAGAACATACAGATTGCCTCACTAAAATCAGGCCCTATTTTTGAGGTTAGGGCTGCGCCTGCAGCGCAGCCGTGGCTAGAGCCGAAAGCTCTAGAAGTACCTGCAAGGGTTAAATGTATCGACTAAACCTTATTAAGAAAAGACTTTACAAAAACAAAAAAAGCTTAAAAATAAGGCCTGATAGCAAGGTGTAAAATATTGGGCTTAATTAGCAGATTTTATGCAAATTCGTTTAAGTTATTATTATTAAATATATTAGTTATAAAATTCCTAATATTATTATTATTAAAATTTAACGCAAAATTAAAATCTTTATTTTTTAATATAATAATAGTTTTAATTAAAACGTTATATAAAGGTTAAAAGTTAAAATAGCTTTAATCTTAATTAGCAAATAACCTTAACCGGAACGCCTTTATAATTACGACGTAATAATTATAATCCGTACGGGCAAAAAAATTCCGTTTTAAATATGTTTAAATTTTTTTTACCGTTTAATAAAGTTCGACGCCTAATTAATTTTAACGTATTCCGGAATGCGTTAAATATGTAATATATTAACTATATATTTATTATATAAAAGCCGAATAAAAAACGTTTTCGTATTTAAATTAAAAATTTAATTAATAAACGATTTTTTTTCGGCCGGCGTTAATTTCCGTAAATTAAAAGCATTATCGATTCGGACATATTTATAACGGTTATGAACTTAACCAATTATCAAACCTAGTCGTACGGTTTATGTTAGTAATGGTATTATGGGAATTTAAGCAATAAAGTAATAATTACATTTGGTAATAATAAATAACCGTAAGTATTTTAAGTAACTAAATTATAATTATAAACTGGTACTATTTAAACTATGGAAATAATAAGCGTATATATATTTGTCTTAGTTCGAAGTACTTAAACTAGCTCGATTTATTTATAATAATTAAATCTCGTTAAGTCCGTCAAGCTCGTTAAACCACTTTGTTTATTTAACTAACTCGAAACGTTAAGTCCTATTTTTTCCACTAAACCTATCGAACCGGTTACGGAAACTAAAACCTTTTATCGAAAATATTTATATATCTTTTAACCGTTTAATAACAAATTAAGTTCTTAAATTATAATATAATCTCCTTTCTTTTAGGATTTTTGCCCTTAAAGAACAATTTATTTATCGTATTATTTAATAAATAACTTTTTTTCCTTTTTATTATTTTATTTTATAACCTAACTATTATATCTAATCGAATTAAAAAATAACGATCTTATCGTAAACGTAATAACGTTTTAATTTTATCGGAATAAATCGATCGTCTTAATTTTAATATATCCTTTAACTTTTCCTATTTTCGTTATAAATCTAAAAACGAAATTTATAAGGCTTATTTTAATTCTGAAAAATGTTCTTACTATATTAAGCATATTAATTCTTGTAACCTTTTTATTCTTTCCGAATCAAAATATCGAAAATTAATAAATAAATAAAAACTAATTAAAGCTTTAAAAACGTTTTACCGAATTTTCTTTTTAAAGCTTAACAGTACCTTAACGAACTATTTAATCGTCTAGCCCGGTTACGGAATCCAAAAAAATTATTGCAACGACATAAAATCGAAATATCATATTAAGAAATTTAAACTACGAAAGCAATAAAAAAATTTAAACGTTTAAAACGGAAACAGAAATAGTTAAAAACCGAAATAGTTATATCTACGTAAGCCACCCTTTTTACTAATTAATCTAGTAAGACGGATTAGGCACCGTTAAGTAACGTAAACTAAAACTTTAATTCTAACGGTTTCGACATTATTAATAAAAGTTCCTTAAAAAGTACTAAACCTTCGTAAAGTTTTTCGCGGGTTTCCAAATATTTTCGGAATTTAAATAATCTTTTTACTTAATTAAATACTAAATAAATCTGTCTTATTTCCGTACATCTAATATTTTCTTTATCTCGTAAACCGGTACGTCTTTTATAACTTTTTCCTTTTGCCTTATATTAACTTTAATCGTATCTGTTACTAACTTAAATAAAGATATATAAAAACTAGATAAAACTTAATTTTCGGTAATAACTTTAATTCGTAATTACTTTTTAAAATTTTCTTAATAATTTTATATAAATCAATAACGTTTTACACCACCTCACCGGATATACCACCTCACCGGATAACTTTTAATACATTTCAATTACCTAACTTCTATTATTCATTTTTTAATACCAATAACATAAAACGGCTTACAAAAAACGTACGAATAAACCTAACTATTTAGATTAAAAAACGAAATCCCAAACTTAATTATGCAACATTTAGTTTTATATATAAAATACTCTAATTTATATTAAATAAACAATATCGCAATAAACTTTCCTAAACCGATATTATCTTAAATTCGCAAAAGTTAAAGCCGACCGAAAAAAAATCGATTATCTACCGAATTTTTAACCTAAATATATAAACATTTTTTATTCGGCTTTAATATATTAAAAATCTAATTAATATATTGCTGGCCTAATGTATTACGGATTACGTTAAAATTAACTAGACGTCAAAATTTGTTAAATAATAAGAAAAATTTTAAACGCGTTTAAATCGGAAAATCGATTATCAACGGGTTTTATCCGAAAATCCAAAGGTATTTTGCAAGTAATTCGAACTTATTCGGATTATAATTACGAAATACGGTATTACAAAAAAAAATATTTACAACTTCGACAAAACTGGATTTTTAATAAGGCTTGTTATAACAATAGACATAATAATTATTAATACCGAAAAATCTAAAAAATCTAAATAAACGTATTAAAAAATAAAAGATAAATTATAATTATTCAGGTTATTAATTTTCAAAATTGGGTTATACCGCTATTTATTATTATGACAAAAAAAATTATTTTAAATCCTAATACCGTAATAATTTAATATTGACAACCGGTTAAAATATTATATTAAATAATAATAATTGAATAATAAATAAATTAAGTTTAAAATAAATTTAGTATTTTAATAAACATATTTAAACGTATATAAAAAGTTCGAAATGTTTTTTTATTTTCGACGGCTACGAAAACTATTATTCGATAAAATTCGAAAAATATGGCGTTAATAATAATATTATTACGCTTTATATACCTATATACTTTTCGTATCGGCTTTAACTATTTAACGTATATTATTTCTTTATTTTAAAACGCGTTTATTTATGGTAACGTGCTATATTATTAAACGGTCCAAACCAGTAAGCTGACCAATTTTGCCAACATTTTAATTACTTACCTTTAATTACTGAAATGGAGCAGGGTGCAGGGTCGGACATATGACCTGGCTAATCACTTAGTTAGCACCCCCTATGTATTTCTAGCGGTTCTTTTCGCCGGGCTTAACCCCGAAAATATTACCATTTATTTTTTATAGTTTTGCTTTATTAGTCTTAATACCAGAATATAATTTGCGTTACCTTTATTATCTTTTGAACCTTGGGCTTATTTGTAATACGCTTTTCGATTATGTATTAATTAAAACCGATTTTCCCCGTTTCATTTTATCTGGCTATTAAGGAAAGGAAACTGGCTTTAATTAGTTACCGAAGCAACTTTCGATCTTCGATTACAAAACGGAAAGGATAAAGTTTTAATTAAAAGCGTAATTACGATTACGATTACGATTACGATTATATAAACTTAATAACGATTTGCGGTAAACGATTAATAATTACGATAATAACGCAATTCCTTTTTTGATTAGTAAAAAAGCTGTTAAATTATTTAAGTACGATACTTTATATAAAAATATAGCTTTATTCGAAAAACGGTAAAGGAATATAAGCGCGGACGGTAACCGGTATCGGAATTTAAATTAATTATTTACGTTTTAAATCGATTATATAATTTAGAATATTATACGTATTAATAGGAAAATTATATGGTAAGACAAATTATAAAATTTAATTAATAAGGACTAAAAAAGCCAAAATTACGTCGCTGGCAACGTAACTATTAAAATTTGGATTAATTAAAATAAGTATAACGACGATAAAATTAACGATATAAATAAAATAACGAATACGAATAAAAAAAGAAATAAGGTTATAAAGTTATTTATTTTGCAAACGAAAGAAAAATACCGAAAAAGGAATAACGTTTTTTAATATAATGTAGAAATTAAAAAAAAAACGTTACGCGATATATTTTGGATCTTTTTAACGTTAATCGGGTAATATTTTATTTAATTATTATTAAGCGGTATTATTTAGAATTTATATTTTTGTTAAGTTTAAATATTATAACGTTTAAATTAATAATGGAAATATTAATTAATAAGTTAAAAAAAATACGGTTAAATAATTAACGACTTAATATTAATTAAGATAAAGTTATTTAAATAATTAAAAAAAAAAGTTGTTTATTTTTTAAGTTTAATAAAAAAAAACATTTAAAATAATTATTACGGATAATTATTTATTTTATATTTAAATATACCTCCGTTAAAATAATATTTTATAATTTAAATAATTCGAAAATTAATAATATTAATTAATTTAAAATAAGTTTTAATAAATTTTCTAAAAGTTTTTTAAGATTATTACTTAGGTTTAGTTATAATACGGATTATTTTTAATATTAAATTTCCTTAATTTTACGAAAAATTAAAACCTTATTTTAAATACGACCGTTTAATACCGATTAATAAAAAACCTTTACGATAATAAATTTAATAAAATTAAACTTTAAAATGGTAATAATCCGATTAAATCAAAAAAATTAATTAAGGATACGATTATTTAAATACTTTTTTAAAATCGTTATTAATATACCGCTAGGACGAGAAATTATATTAATTTAAAACCTTTTAAAGTTATTTATAGGATTTATAATACTTATTTCGAACGTTATACTTTTCGGATAAACCGATTAACCCGAATACGGTTTCCTTATATTTATTATAAATAGGCTTTCGTTTTTTATGGTTTTTTTAGATCCGTTAACCTATCCGGACCTTCGTTTTTTAGAAACCGAAGTTATCGATTAAATTAAAGAGATTATTCGATTATATAAAAAATATAAATTTACGGAATTTAAAATGCTTGCTAAATTATTATTTTAAACCGATAATATTAATATAAGGGACCAAGTTAAAGTAATTATTAATAAAGTAACCAAATAAAACGACGTAATTAAAATCGTTTTAAAAACTTTTAAATTATAAAACCCAAAACAGATTCGGATTATTAAGGATTAATTAAAAATTTTAATTAAATAAGCTTAACGAAGCAACCTTAATTAGGTTTACGATTATTGCTTAAAGTATGCCATTAGGGTAAAAAACGTTTTAAAAAAAGCCAAGTAGAAAAAGTAGTTAATTAATAAGAACGAATATATTAAAAGTTTATTAAAAAAGTTATTAATCGGTTATTTTGAAAAAATTATTAATAATTCGAATATATAGCTTAAGAACTTATACGCGATAATTTATAATAAAGTTTTTATATTAATTAAAGGCTGGGCTATAAATAAGGCTACATTTTTTAAATATAAAGGACGTAAACGATAATACGAAGGCATCCGTTTCGATATCGAGTTAAAAAATAAAGATCGGCTTTATTCGGTTTAATAATTCAGATAATAACGATTAGAAAATCCCCGTTTACGATAATTATTATCGGATGGGATTAATTAGGTATCGGAAATTACGAGCACGTTATAAGATTTAAAAATTAACCAAGCCCGATAAATTTAAAACTTTAAGGTTTTTTAAAAGAAAATAAGAAACCGAAAAGTAACCCGGATATTATAGTATTACGTTCCGCCTGGATAAAAGGCACCTTAAATCTGCAACTATAATATCGACCCGTCGATTAATACAGTTAATTTTCAACCGGATAAATTTAATCGATTAAATTTTTATCGTAGATAAGGTAAATACCGAAAATAAGAAGGTTATTAAAGTGGTTATTAAAGTTGTAATAAACGTTTTGGCAATTTTAATTAAAATATTTATTAATTTTGCCAAAAGTTTAAATATAATATATAAAAATGCCGTTTACTTGTTAATATAGAAATTATAAAATTAATTTTACTTATTAACGACGGTTATATTTTTTTTAAAAGTTTTAGAAAATAAGGTTATTTTAAACATAATTTAATTTTTTTAAATCTTAAAAAGTTAAACGATTAAATAATAAATTTTAATTTAAAAAAAATCTTAAAATAGATTTATAGTTTATTAACTTTTTCTACCCGATTTAAGGAGAAAATACGGTACTTTAATTAACGAAACGATATTTTCCGGAACGTTAATAATTAATTAACTAATTTCGACCCGGATATTATTAGTTAAGCTAAACCTTAAAAGTATATTACGATTTTATAGTTAAATTAATAAAAGTTTGATATTAATTAAATTAAGATAATTAAAATTAATATAACCTATTTCGTTAATCATAAAAAAGAACCGTTTTATAAAAAAGTACCTTTACGCAAATAATTATAAAACGACCCCGTCGAAAACAAAGGTATCCATTATTTGAAAGAAATCCAAGCTTTAAAAATCGATAACTTTGATTAATTAACGGTATTTATTAACGTTATAATAATTAAACGATTTAAAAATAAGGAAGATAATTTTAAAGGTATAAAAAGGAATAAAATTAAGTATAAAATTAACGATAATAATTTAATATTTAAAGGATCTGTATTTTATAATGTAAAAATCGGCATTTAGTTAAATAATACCTTTTAAATAGATATTAATACTTTTTAAATAGATAATATTATTTAAACGGATAATATCTTTATTTATAAAAGCTTAATCGATAAGTATGTAATTAAATTCTGGAAGGAAAAAATCCGAAAGAATTTTAAAAGAAAGTTCGAGATTATTTGGTCCGAATTAATCGAAATTTATTTAGATTTCGGAAAAGTTTTTAAGAATTTTATAGCTGTTAAAATTTTGAAGGTATTTAATTGCAAAAATACGGAAACGATTAAGATGACCGAAATTGAAATACGAGGATTGGAATTTTTAAAAATGAGAAAATTTTTTAGGATTTTTATTATGGATATCGGTTATAAAGTAAAGAATTAGAAAGAAATTAAAGTTTTATTAGTCCGGTAATGTAACCTAGTTAAATATATTATTTCGCTGTTTAAACTGGTAATTAAAGTGGGCTATAAAGGCGGCGAAAATTTAATTAATAGAGTTATCGATATCGGAGTTAAATTTAGCGTTATCGTTATATCGTACATTAAGCGATATGGACTAGTTATGAAATAAATATACGTATTGTTTATAAGTTTTAATTTTTAAGAAAGGATTTCGTTTAAGGGTATTATTAAGGTACCCGTTTAATTAGTTGGCCGATTAATTATTATTTTTTTATTTATCGTTAATAATTATTACGTTACGTAATTATTAATATTGGGATTTAATTTTATAGCCAAATTAAAGATAACGTTAAATATGGATCCGGACGTAATAAAAGAAACTTTAGAATTTAGCCCGTTAAAAATTATTATTTCTTAATCCTTACTGGAAAAGTTACGTATAATATCCGTATTAATAAAAAACTTGAAAAAAAGTAGCCGATAAAATAGTAAACCGTTTTATTGGCGAAAGTAGGTTTATAAGTAAAAATACGGACGAATACGTTATAAACTTTTACGTTTTTTCGATTAATAATATATATATAAATTAAAATTTTAAAATAATTTAAAAGATTATAAATAATAAACTGGAATTCGGAAATATTATTTTAAAGCAATTTAATAATAAAGAATTTGTATATACCTTATATAAAATACTATAAGATAAGGTATAGTAAAAAATTAATAATAATCGGACCGTATAAATTAATACGATATATAAGCCGAAATGGAAAAAGATGGTTTTAGTTGATAATATATTATTAAACGGATTAATATTATCCGGAAATTTAAATTGGAAAATTAAAAAAGCTTAAAAAGGTTTAAAAAGTTATTAATTAAAGTAAAAAAAAACTTAATAAACCTAGTACATTATTAATTACTTTGTTTTTTAAATTTATTATTATATTATAAGATACCCGATTTATTCAGGAAAAAGTTAAGGTTATTTTTAATTAAGTTGGTAATAAATTTAGTTATATTAAAAAAACCTTATTTAAAAAAATTCTTTTTTGTAAAAAGGTTATTTTAACTTGGAATTAGTAAAATTATAGCAAAATTAAATCAAATATTGCGTTAAATTATAAAATCCGGATAGTTTTTTATAAAATATAATAGATTAAGGGTATAATAATGCCGGTTAATTTTAAAGATAAGTTAATCGAGGTATTATAAATACGTATTTAGCGAAAAATATTCGAATAATTTTACGTTACGTATAAAAATACTTAATTTTTTGTCGAAAAAAAAAACGGTAATTTGTAATTAATTAATTCTGTTATTAAATTAAATGTTGTTATTTTATAAAATGCCTTTATGCCAAAAAATTACGATAAATTTTCCGCGGATTTTGTTATATATTTGCTAGTTATTTTGGTAAATTTTTTTTCCGGTTATAATTAGATTATATTGGCTTTTATTAGCAAAGATTTTATTATTTTCGCGATACCTTTAGGATTTTTCAGATATATTAATATGTTTATAAGGTTTATTAACTTTATGGTTTATTTTTACCGTATAATAAAAAAGATTTTTAACGATTTGATGCCCGATATTACCCGGCCATTTGTCGACGACGTCGGTATTAAGGGTTTAAAAATAAAATATAACGACGAAAAGATTTTTTCCGTGATTCGGCGATTTGTATATAAGTATATCGTTAATATAAATAAAAATTTTGTTAATTATAAGTTTGTTAGTATATCGATTAATATAAAGAAGTTTTAGTAATGTTAGGAAATAATTATTATAATTGGATTTTTTTACGGAACGAATAAACGATAACCGGATATAATTAAGGTAAAAAAATTTTTGGAAATCCCGTTATATAAAAACGTTTCGGAGGTTAAAGTTTTTCTGGGTATCGTTATTTATTACCGGATTTTTATTATATATTTCGTTATTAAAGCCGAGCTTTTTATACGTTTATTTCGGAAGAATTAATTTTTCGTTTATGAACTTAATTAAAATTATGTTATAAAAATATAAAAAAAGTAATTATTATTACCTTAATTTTAATTATTTTGGATTATAATTTTATTATAGGTAAAATTATTATAAAGATAAACGTAAATAAAAACGGTTTTAAAAATATTTTTGGTTAAATAATTAATGGTATCGAATATTCCGTACGTTTTAAAAGTAATACCTAAAAGGGCGTTAAATTAAATTACGATATTAATAAGCTAAAATATTAAATTATTTTTAAGGTTTTAAGAAAATTTCAAAATTATATTTACGGAATCCGATTTATATTAAAGATTAATATTAAGGTATTAATAATTTAAATTAATAATTTTTTAAATTTTTTACTTAAAATTATATTTACCCGTTAAATCGTTTAAATAAAAATGTTCGATTTTAAAATTATGTATATTTTTGGTAAGAAAAATTTAATTGCCGATAATTTATTCCGAAAACCGTTTAAAGCTTTTAACGTATTAAACGATTAATAAAAAAGAAAAGTTAATAACTTTATTAATATTTAATTAAACGTTATTTAATTTAATTTTATTTTAACCGGTATAATTTTAATTTTTACTGGAACGGATAAATAAGGACCTTTTATTAGGAACTAGTTTAAAATGTTATAAAAATACGTTAGGTTTTTTATAATATTAGATTTTTTTGATCGGTTATATAAAGTTTTAATAAATAAAAAAGCCGTTTTTAAAACCGAAGCGTTAAAATATTATATTTAAAACGATATTTTATGGCGTAAGGTTGATAAATAATACGGTAGCCGTAAAATTATTAATATTAAACGAGAACAATTTACGGTAATTAAGTAATATTATAAGGATTATGGTTATAAGGAACGAAATTTGATTTATCGTCGTATAATAACTTTTTATTATTAGCGCGAATTATTTAATTATGTTCGGAAAATAATACGAATATGTATAAAACGTTAAAAGGTAACTGATCGACGGTTCGAAAAAAGTTACGGTTTTTCGTAATTTATTAATATAATTATTATTTAAGTAATTAATATTTAATTTATGCCTTACGATAATAGTTATAAAATTACGGTCGAAATAAGATATAAATTGTTCGATTATTTGGAAGCTAAAATTTTATATTTTATTACGTTAATAATAATTAAGAAGTTTTTAAATAAATATATTTTTTACCGATATGGTATTCCGATTAAAATTAAAATAAATGGTAACTTTAAAAATAAAGGCGAAGTAATTAAAACCTGTAATATATTCGGGATTTAATAAAAGGTCGGAATTACGTATACCGTTTGGCAATAAGGCTTGGTTAAAAAAGGATACGTTCCGATCGTTAAAGCTTTAATAAAAACGATAAATGGTACCGGTAAAGGATAAGTTAAGTTTTTGCTTAAAATGGTTTTCGCCGATAATATTATTATAAAAAGTTACGGCTTAAGCCTATATAAACTACTATACGGATAAAAAGCGTTTTTACCGATCGAAATAATCCTGCCGATATGGAGAATTATAATATGGTATTTTAATATCCCGAAAGAAAATTTAATTATTTAAAGGATTCAGCTTTTAAAAAGAAAAGTTAAGAACGTGGTTAAGGTTATTAAAGTTATTACTAATTAACGTTATAAAGTTATTATATTGGTAAATTAAAAAGATAAAAATAAAATAAAAGATAAACCTTTAAAAGTAAATATTTTGTTATTATTATACGATATGTTCCGATATATAAATATGTTCAAAAATATAAAGTTTAAGTATTATTGGATTAACCCGTATTTAATTAATAATATTATTAATTTAGGTATTTATTATTTAAAAAAGATTAATAAAACGAAATTATAAACGATTTTTTTTGTTAATAAATTAAAATAATTTATAAAAAACAAAAAGGATATTAAAAGCCGATTAATTTATAAAAGATAATTAAACGAAATCGTTTATTAATTAACCCGATAATAAGATATCGGATATTTTTGATATTATTAATATTAAATTATTAAAAAATTAGCAGTTTAAAGTTTTAAAATTTATAAAAATAAATATTAAGGTATAAATATTTAATAGTCGATTCGAAGATTACGTAGTTGTAAACGTTAATAATATACCGGAAACGAATAAATTAAAAAAGCGGAAAAGATTAATATAATTAATTACGAAAAATTAAAATATAAAAGTTTTATTACGTTTTATTATTATTTTATTTAATATTATTTTATACGATATTTATTATATTTTATTTATAATTAATGCGTTTAATTATATTCGTCCGGTATTAATAATTCGAAATATGCTTTTTAATTTTATTTTAAAGTTAATTTTTATCGAATATTTTTATAATCGGATAAATATCGTTACGAATATTTTTTTTGATTTATGGTAACCGTTTATAATTCGTTTTAAGGTTTTCGAACCGATTATTCCGAAAGGTATAATTATAATTTTCGATAAACTTAACGTAATTATTATAAAAGATTTTATGGAATTCCGGAATCGATTAATATTTAAAAAATAAATATATATTATATTAATCGGGTTATTTTAATATTTTATATTATTATTTATATAGCTCGTAAAAAATAATATTAAATATTCCGAAAATTTGAATAAATAAATTAATAATATATTAAGAGTTTTTGGTAAGTAAAAATATAAAAAGATTTATAAATCCGGGCCGAAATATCTTAACGTATATAAAATAAGACGGTAAATTTTTATTTTCGTTTTAAAGTATAGCGATTATATTAAATTAAGTATTTATTATTACCTAAAAGTTTTTGCCCTTAATTTGTTATCGTATATACCGACCGATAGCTGGACCGCCGATTAAGATAATAAATATAATTCCGAATATTTTATATTAATTAATAAAAATTCGTTAAAAATATTATAAAGGATAGAAAGTATTTACTTTAATATGCTTAAACGTTACGTAATATATAATATTTTGGTTATTCCAGAATTAAGTTAATTCTTATTAACGCCTAATTTAAAAATTAAGAAAACGTAATATTTTAATGCTTAAAAATGGCTTAAGGAGCCGATTAATAATATGCGGACCTGCTGGAATTATCGATGCCGTTAATAAGGATCCCGAGATAATATTGCAAGGTTAGAATATTTTAGGAGGTAAAGGTATAACCGATATTAATTGGCGGCTACCGGTCGTTTGCTTAATGGTACCTAGGATTGGGCTGGGTATTGGATTTTTTGTTACCTTAATTAACGGTAATATATATTAAAAGGGTTAAAGTTTAAGAAGTTATGGATTCTTTATAACCGGTATTTTAAGTAATAAGGTATTTTGATCGAATATTATATTACAGAATTTATATTAGAAAAAAAAAGTTAATTCGTAAATAAGTGCCCGGCGATATATTAAATTTTAAGGTTTACGGATATTATTAGGGTTATATAAAGGCTTAATATTCCGATTAATAGTTAAGGCGTTATCGGTATAACGAGTTGTAAGTTTAAAGAATATGGTCGTATTTAATATGGTTAAAACTTTACGACGTTAAATAAAGATATGTTCGAACTTACGTATGTTTTGCTTAATTTTATAATTAACGGGTTTAATATTATCAGAACTTAATAATTTATTACCTAATTCGGATTATTTTTTAATAAACGATTTTTTATAGGATTAATAAGTTTATTTGGGTTTATATTTTTATAAGAATTTTAAATATTACGTAAGTTTAATAATTTGCGGAAATTTATAATGGACTAATTAAAACGATAAAAATAATTATATATATATTTAAATATGTATTAAGTTTTAAAAATAAATATGATCGGAAGAAAAAAATTAATATAATTTATAGGAAAAAAGTTATAAAAAAATTGTAGGTATAAAAATAATTATATAATTAATTAAAGAAACGTACCGACGATTATATCCCTTTTTATATAATATCGGATGAAATTATTAGAAAATTTTTTGACGTATACGTTTTTTATAACAAAATTTAGTATATTAGCTTTATATATATTTAATTAATTACGTACATAATTCGCTATTATTTTTTAATAAATTTTTGCATTTATATAATTCGATATTTATAACTTATTTATATTTTTATATATTTGTACCTGAATATTAATATATTTATATTTATATATACTTATATATTATATATTATTTTTATTTATTATTATTATTACCTTTAATTATTATATATTGTTTTAATCCTATTTATATATCTTGATTAATTTAGTATTAGTTATAATATCGTCGTTTAAGAAGTATATTATACAAGGTAAAAATAAAGGATTTAAAAAGTTAAATATATTATATTTTAGAAATTTTAGTTAATTTGTTAATATATTTATGTAAGATATCGATAATATAAACCGCGTATTATATAAAATGTATAATAAAAGCCGTATTTCTTATTTTTTTATAATACTAACCCCGGAATTATATTTTGATCGGTTTATTTTTATTACCTTATATAATAAAGGTAATACCCGTTTATAACGAAAGGTTATTTTACTTTCTTTATAATCCGATAAATTTTAAAATAACGTAATATTGGCCGGATTATAATAAACCTTAATAATTATATAAGATAAAAAGTATTTACGATTATAATATGTTATAGTAATTATTTAAATAATTGTTATAAATGTTTTATCCGGAATTATAACCGTTATTTTAAAAATTAAAAGGGTAATTAATAAAAGTTAAGTTATTATTATTTTTAGTAAGATAAAGGAAGCGGTCCGGGTTTATAATTCTAAATATATTTAGTTTATTATTTAAGTTAAAATATTAATCGATAAAAAAAAAAAAGTTATTAGGTTGGTATTTTATATATTCGATTAAAAAAGATTATGGTACTTTTTGATATTTGCTCGTTTAAAGAACGTATTAAGTTATTTTTGTAAAAATATCAAAAGACCTGGAAGGATTTAGCTTTTAGTAACCCGTTTATACGTATAATGATTGTTAATATATTATCTTAAAATATATTTTGGATTTGCGGTTTGTAAATTATTTATACGTTTTATTTTATTATTTGCGACCTAAATTAATAAAGTAAGTTTGTATTATTTAAAAAGGTCGTCATGCAGAATAATATAGAGAAAATAATTAAAAGGTATTTTGGATTTAAATTAAAAAAGGACGATATTTTAAGGCTTATAAAATTATGGCTTGGTAAATTTTTATTTCCGTTTAGCGATAATAATAAAAAGTTAGATATTGGTAAAATTCTAAGTTTTAAGAATAATTAATAATTAAGTATAATTTTCTTTAATTAAAAAAAAACGATTTTAAAAAGTTAATTTTACGAGTTATCGTAATTCCGATACCTTTTTTATAATTTATTCGTTTTAAATATATATTACCGATATAACCTTTTAAGTTTATTTTTAAGCCAAAGTATAAATTTCGACCGGCCGTAGATAATTAGCAAGTATAAGCAATAATAAAGGGCCGGTATAATATACCGTATAAATGGGTGGGAAATATTTATAAGATAATGGTATAACGATTAAAGTTATATTTCCTTTAAGGTTGGCTTGGTTAGCCCAAGTATAAGGCTTTAATCGTTAAGCAGAAAAAAAAGGATAAGGTATAAAAGAAGAAAGAAAAAGTTAAATAACGTAAGGATTTGATTAAACGTAAAGGACGAAGTTTTAAGTTAAAAAAATTGGAAAATAAATTGTGCAGGCGGTAATTCAATTAATTAAAAAGTTTTATATATGTTTTATAAAGTTGGGAACTAATTACGTTAAGTTTTTATTTAGTTATTTTTTAAGATAAATTAAGGATAATTTTATTTTATAAAAGAAGGGTTAAAATAAAGCAGGGTATAAGGTTGGATATATAACCTAGTTAATTATTTAGTTAATACCCTTTATATATTTTTAGCGGTTTTTTTTGCCGGGTTTAACTTCGAGAATATTACCATTTATTTTTTATAGTTTTGCTTTATTGGTTTTAACATTAGAATATAGCTTACGTTGCCTTTATTATCTTTTAAACCCTGGGCTTATTCGTGACACGCTTTTCGATTATGCACTGATTAGGACCGATTCTTCCCGTCCTATTTTATTACCCATTTTTCAACATTAATAATATGGAACGACTTATTAAGTAAGGGAAAATGAACCTAGCTATTTAGGTTAAGAAACGAGACACGAAACTTAATTATGCAAAACTTAGTTTTATATATAAAGTTGCTTTAACGACCTTAAAGATCCGATATTACGGTAAATACGCCCGAACCGATATTATCCCTTTTTTATAAAAATTAACGGCGACCGAAGAAAAATCGATTATCGATCGAATTTTTAACCTAGATACGTAAGCGTTTTTTATCTGATTTTAGTATATTAAAGATATAGCGAATTTATTGCTTACTTAACGCGTTACAGAACGCGTTGAAATTAATTAGGTATCGAGATTTGTTAAACGGCAAAAAAATTTTTAAATGCGTTTAAATCGAAAAATCGATTATTAACGGATTTTATCCGAAAATCCAGAAACATTTCGCAAATAGTTCAAACTTATTCGGGTTATTATCGCAAAATACGGCATCGCAAAAAAGGATATTTATAATTTCGACAAAATTGAATTTTTAATAAGGGGTTTTATGGTAACGGATATGGTAATTATTAATACCGAAAAACGTAAAAGATTTAAATAAGCGCAATAAGGAAATAAAAAATAGGTTATAGTTATCCAGGCTGTTAATTTTTAAGGTTGGGTTATGCCGCTATTTATTATTATAACGGGAAAAAATTACCTTAAATCCTGGTACCGCAATAAATTATTACCAATAACCGATTAAAAGATTGCATTAAGTAATAATAATTGGATAACAAATAAATTAAATTTAAAATAAATTTAACATTTTAACAAATATATTTAAACGCGTACGAAAAGTTCGAAACGTTTTCTTATCCTCGACGGCCACGAAAGCCATTATTCGATAAAATTCGAAAAATATTGCGCTAATTACGATATTATTACGTTTTGCATAGCCGCGTATTTTTCGTATCGGCTTTAACTTTTTAACATATTTTGGTTTTTTATTTTAAAACGCGCTTATTCGCTATATATCGAAAACCTAATACAACGTTATTATATCCATATTGCTAAAAAAGATTTTCTTACCGGCTTTTACGACGCATTTAAAGCTGCTATAACGTCCGATAACATTAAATCTAAATTCGCGAAAGTTAGCTTTATTCCATTCGATCCTAATAACGTTTTTTCCGAATTCGAAATTCCTTTAATTATACCTACGCCGACTATCTCCCCGCTAACTTCCGCCGGTTCCATGTATTCCCCACCGGCAAAAACCCTTAAAAATATTCATAAAACAACAAAATAAAAACGTTATTTGCAAAGAAAAATTAGAAATTATTAAGGCAATTTGCTAATAAGGATCGTCGAATCGGTTAACTTTTTAATAAAAAATAACTTATTACTTTTATACGAAATCGGTTTTTTTTTGGGAAAAAAAAGTCTAATTACGCAAAACGAATTACGTTTAAAATAAACGTCGGAAAACTAAAAATAAACATTTTTAAAAAGGAAGAATATTTACTATATAAAAAGGATAAATTTTTTTGGCCGAAAAAAAAGGGGGTAATAAAAAAATGTAGCTAACAGCGGCTAAAGGCAATCGTCGTAAAAAGGTTAAGACTAAGAAACGGAAATATAACGTCTGCGGCAAGCCCGGATATAATACGCGTACTTATAAAGAAGCTATAGATACGTCTAGCGAAAAAAAATCCGATTAATTTAAATTGATTTAATATGTTGTAGTTATATTATTTGGATTTATTATTACGAAGTGCTAAGAAACGGTCCGCTTCCTGGTTTGAACCGTTTAATGGTGTAGTACGTTATATCGAAAACCTAATATAATACCATTATACTTATATTGCCAAAAAAGATTTTCTCGCCGGCTTTTACGATACGTTCCAAGCTATTATAACATTCGATAATATTAAATCTTAATTCGTAAAAATTAATCTTATTTTATTCGATTTTAATACCGTTTTTTCTAAATTAAAAGTTTCTCCAGTTATATCTACGCCGACCGTTTCCTTACTAACTTTCGTCGGTCCTATTTTACTCACCGTAAAAACGCTTAAAGATGTCCGTAAAATAAAAAAATAAAAACGATATTTATAAAAAAAATTAAAAATTATTAAGATAACTCGCTAACAAAAATACTTAAATCGATTAATCTTATAACAAAAAATTATATATTATTATTACATAAAATTATTCTTTTCTAGAAAAAAAAACGTCCAATTATACGAAACGAACTATATCTTAAGCAAACGTTATAAAACTAAAAATAAACTTTTTTTTTTAAAAAATAAAATACTTATTATACAAAAAAA